>JAQGCB010000328.1:0-24317 GCA_034698835.1 Protaphorura tricampata
GGACTGAAAAACTCAGTGGTCGCGGGTTCGATCCCGGGTCCCTGCAGCTTTTTTGTTTGTAACTTTTTTGAAAAAATGGCGACGTTAGAATCTATCCGAATTTATTTGATGAATTTAGAGCCAAAAACCAACTCTCTACGTGCTATACTTTTTTCTGTGGACCCGTGCACGTATTTATTCATTCAATTATTTGGCCACGTTTATTTATATAGATTATTAAAAAGTATTGTATTTAAATGAAAAAATAAATAGAAAAGATGACAATGTTATTTAATTCTAAGGATGCTCGTTAGACGGTTAAATCTGCATGGATGGCAACAGGCAACTTTATTTACGAGTATTTCTCTACGGGGTAATAAAAGTGTGACAAAATCACATTACACAGTTCAACACTACGGCAGTAGATGTCAAAATATAGAGTTTAGCTATTTTCCCACGAGTTTTTAATTATTTTAAATCATCAACTATTTCTTTTGTTTATTTTGTCATTTTTTCCCGGAATTTCATTATTTTGTGTAGTTTTTTGGACTTGAACGCCGAGTTCTATTCCATTTACAGCTGGAGGAGATTTTGTCGGTATCCGTCCTTTGAATTTTTGCTGGTTAGCTGCTATGTGCTATATTGCATCTGTTAAAACTTAATTTTTTTTTATTCAGTGAACTATGAAATATTTTTTCTAGTAGGTCCCAAATGGACATTAAATTACAAATGGATGGTGATAATGCTGAAGATGAAGGTTTATCAAGTGGAACTATTTTTTGCCTTCTATTTTTCTTTGGGTGTTTGATCTATTTTGGAGGAGGAATGTTGGCAAGAAAATTCCTTCGTGGAGCTGAAGGCTATGAAATTATTCCACACTATGATTTTTGGGTCGATTTGCCACCTTTGATTCGGGTATATTTGCAATTTTATTAATTAGGTACACTGTACCGTCTTTAATTTCCATGAGCGGATTTATTTTTGTTGCATATTTTATAAATTATTTTTTATTTTTGTTATCAAATATTCAGGACGGAATCATCTTCACAATTAATGGCTGCAAACCGGAGCTTACGTACGAAAGGATATGATTTTTCTGAATATGCGATGATCTAGAATTGCGGAATATTTCGGACTGATTTGTGCAGTTGGTTACCTTGCTCGTTGTGAAAGTGTGAATGTGTCAACCATAGTTACTTTTTTCATAATTTTAAGCTATTTCTCTCCGTTTCTATTTCTTGAAGAAGATTCTTAGTGCGTTCTGATGTACCTGCCAATTGCCAAATGTTAAAAGACAATCAAGCTCTTCCAAGTACTAAAATAATTAGCTTTTCTCCAAACCAAATCATGTGCAAATACCGTATAATGTAAAATACAATGTTAGATTTACTGGTAACCTGCCCTTATTAACTGATAGTGTTGTAATTTAGTTAATTTATAATGAAGAATGTCGATCTAAAATTTTATACTGGGTGTGCTGTGTCACACAGTCCTGAAAAGAAATAAAAATAATAGAGAATAAGAAAAATTTCCGAAGATATACTTTTTGAATTATGGTTTTTTAAATTGATTTTAAGAAAATCTTAGTTTGATTCGTTTGATAAAATAGTCACGATATGTTCGTACAAGCATTGTGTGTTCGTTTGCATTTTAGATATAGTAAATCTCAAAAAGTATTCGCATAGTTTATACCCATGACGTACATTCCAGATGGATTTGATTGAATTTGGAAAAGCAAGCTCTGGATCAACTTTTGCACAGAAATGCATGGAATTTTTACACAGTATATGTATATGTATATACACAGTTTAAGGAATAGTATAGGTAATTCTTCATAGTACGACCTGGATGACCCGACAATCTGTAATCTGCCTAATGCTGTAATAGGATGGAAAATCAAATGAATCAAATGAAACCATAAATATTTTAGAGAAGAAAACTATACGCACTATAAGTTTAATGTTGTATGTACATGTTGATATGTAAGTATTCTTGTTAATTTCCATCCACTACTACAATCAGAAAATATTTGCATTTTAACATGATTTGAGTATTGAATAAGAAACAGAATGAAGGAGTGATTAGTTGGTATTAGTTTTGAAGACATGGAAGAAATCCAACAATTGAACATTACATTTTACATTTCGTTGTTACATTCATTTGTTTGAATTTAAGACTGCGTTGAAAGTTCCAAAAAGAAATATGGGGAGACTTAAATTAATCAGAGTTGACTGGAGGATGCAACAAAGGAGAAACAATATTGTAATTGCATTGATGTTGTTTTGAGCACTTTGGAATTTTGGTGTTTTGAAATAATTAGACAAATTTAATTTAGAAATGTCGGAGGGCAATGAATTTAAGTCCAGTTGTGGCTGCCAAGCTAACATCTTGAGGAATGGCCTTAACATGGGCAGCCAACCATGTGGTATCGCCAGTTTTGGCTGTGGATTGATGCAAGGATGTTGCTCGAATGCCTTTGGTTCTAAGGGCACCTAAAATTTAAAAAAAAATGTAATAGAATTTACACTATATGCGTTCAATATGTTTCGAAACATTTCAACTTCAACCGAAAGTTTCTACCAAAATGTCAATTTACTATTTCTCCGTGTGTCGGAATCTGACGTTATCTTAAAATTCTCTCAAAAATTGAATTTTATCGAGAACAGGGCTTCCACGGTCTTGTGTTCTCAAAACTTGGAGGAAAGAAAAAAAAGATTTCCTTTGTACATTGACAAGTGTATGTCAAAGGAGCTTTCAAACTCAAACTTGATTACAATTCCAAAGACGAAGATAAAAAAAATGAAACAAGGAGTGCAACCTGTGACGAAATCGTAAACTAGAACAATGCAATGAAACTGGTTAAGTTGAAAGTTTCGTTTTTTTTTTGTCAGTGGAAAGAATTGAGGAATTTGGAAGGGTACGTTTGAAGGGAGTAAGATAAGATGACACATCAAAGAGATTAACTGTCTTGTCCAGGAAAACAATTTATTGATCCCGAGATAGTATGACAAGATTCAGGGTTCGGTACGACAATCGACAATTCCCAAATAAAAAAGGAATGGATGTGTCTCGTTTGACATGAAATGTGCAATAAATACACCAATTCGTAACCAATTTCGGGAGACTCAGATAAAATTTAAGTGACATTCACAATTCACACTGAATGCCGTACTTTTCACATTCATGTTCTTTCGCGACAGTTTCACTTCACTCAAAAGTTAAAGTAGGTTGAACTTTGTTCAAGATTGAAGTGACATTCGGAGAGTTTGAGTAGCAACTACTAGTTTCAATGGAATTGAAATAAAGTACAACCCAGGTCTCCCAAGTTTTGGAGGAAGAAAGTATGGCGAAAAAAATTCTGAAACATTTTAAAAGAATATTCATCGTACCATCAAGAGTTGTGAATCCTGAGTTGTCGGAAGTGTTTCCAGTGTAGAAAATGACTGTTCCTTCCATAAGAAGACCACCTGGGAACTCATTGTCATCAATGCTGTTCAAAACGGCAACATTTCCGTGGAGGGTTCCTGTAGTTATTTGTAAAATTATCAGGATGTTAATTCGGTTAGCTTTTACCTCTCGTACATCAAAACTTTCAAAACTAATCAAATCACTTTTACATACACAAACATACTTGGCGCTGGCATTGTATGGTAACATTTTCTCAACTCACCTGTAATCTTGAATGTGGCACTTCCGATTTTGGCAGAAACAATCAAAGTCTTCTCTACGACTGGGGTTCCCTTTGATTTTGTGACGGTCAAAGTAATACCCTTGGCCTTGGCTAAGGCTGGAGCGTTAATCATGTTAATGGTTGGGTCATGAGAAACACCGGACAAGTAGCCGCTGACTACGGCTGATGGCAAGAAACTTGTGTCAGTCAAGGTGGAGTCTAAAATAGAAAGTAGACACTCGAGCTATTACACATATTTCGTCCAAGATTTATGTATTTAATTTGATTAAAAAAACTTAGACAGCGAGCGGTACCTTGGACAGTGATATCGATATTGGTGGCGTTGTTTCCCAAGATGGATGCAACGAGTCCCAAACCTCGGCCAACAGTCAACCATGGTTTGTTTACACCAGACATGGCGCTAGCCAAACTTCCGGCATTCACAGCACCGAGGAGTGCGGTTCCCTTTTTTAAAAATTGAATTTAAAATTATTATTTTTTACCAATTCCTAGTTAATTTAAAGCATTCGAAAGTTAAATTACTTTGAAGAATTGAACGAATCCGTCTCCGATTTCCTCTGCGACACGAAGTTGAGCTTCAGATGTACTGGCTCCCAAATGTGGAGTGCAAACCATTTTTGGGTGAGCGAATAAGTCCCTAGAAAATAATATGTAATTAATTAATGTTAGTGCGTACAGAATAGTATTACTTAATACTTACTTGTAATAAGCACTCTTTGGTGGTTCCTCAACGAAAACGTCAAGTCCAGCTCCTCCGCATTGACCACTTTGTAAATTTCTGAAGAGAGATTCCTCATCAATGATTCCACCTGAAAGAACAGAAAGGAATATAGTTAGGAAAATGGTTTGAGGACAAGAATTTTTTAGTAAAAGAAAGCACAGATGAATAGATAAAGTCCCAGCACTTACCTCGGGCAACATTGACAAGGCGGACTCCTTTTTTGCACTTCTTGAACACTTCGTCGTTGATCAAATCTACGTACGTATATAACCAAATAAATGTTAACAAATTCAGAGTTCAACACAGAGAACTAAAAAAGTTCTTCGAAATTATTCACATACTTTTAGTCTGGGGAATGAGAGGTGTGTGGACAGTGATGAAATCAGCTAGTGGCCAAATTTGTTCGAGGGTCATACTTTCTACACCGAATTCACGGCTAACCTCAGCTGGAATGATTGGATCGTAGCCGATGGTCTGGAATTGAAAAATAGGCATGTCAAATTAATACGAGAGAGTCAGAACTTGGCATGTTTGTGTTTGCGCTGTTTACCTTCATGCCATAAGATTGCATTCTAATGGCTACTTCTTTCCCGATACGTCCAAGCCCAAGAATTGCCAAAGTTTTACCGTACAACTCATTCCCAGAGAACAATTTTCGGTCCCAGGCACCAGTCTTCATTGAAGCACAACCGGCTGGAATGTTTCTGTAGAACATTACGAGTGAATTTTACAATTAGTATTCTAGAATGACATACAATGCCTGAATTATCACAAGTGACTGGGGTGTCTTGAGTCACCCCACAAATAAGTAAATAAATGTAAGAAATGAACTGTTGGAAATTCAACTTTAAATTAGTTCTAACAATTTAATTATTGCACCTATACGTTTCATGGTTATATCTTATTAATCAATCAGTCTCCGTAGAGAAAGTCTGACACGAGCGTTAATTAAATGGCGGTTAGAGCCACAAACTCCATGAGGGGGTACACAATGTTGAGAACTTTATGAGAGTAATGAAAACGATCTCAGCGGGGGCTGAAGGCGGAATTTCATGTGTGTGTGTGGCATAATTTCATTTGATTACGACTCCGAAGAAAGTCATCCGAAGAAAGTAGAAAGTCTACATGTACATAAGTACGTACACGTACTTCTGTAGGAAGATTGTGTTTGTGTTGTTGTTTTACGTATATTGTATGTAGAGTTGTAATAAATCGAAGAAAGACTCACCGAGCCATGGAAGCAATCAAGGCACAAGTGTGTTCCGCTGCACTCAGAGTATTGCCACCTGGAGTGCTATTTCAATTCAATCAAACAGAACCCATCGTATAATATTAATCAAGTCAATCTCATTAATTGAACTCTATGTACTCCTTTGGTTTACCCAATCTCAATCACTATTTTACATATGTTCTAGTCCATGTGAATTTTCAGGGCAGGTCATTTTGCGAGCAAAAGAAAATATTTGTATGTATCATTAAATGATATCTGTGGACAGGTTGTTAATAGTATATTTGGCAATAATTTCAGGATGTGATAAAAATCCTCGGCACATGGACCTGAACACAATCATATAAATTTGTGTAACCTTGGAATGCACATGGACTGTAACATGTGTAGGTGCGTGTGCACCTTAAGCATTATGTATTGGGAGGTCTATAAAATCTCAATTCAATTCCGATTTCTGTTCCGAATAAAGGATGCCATGGAATTTAGTCGTGAGAGCATGTAAATTAATTTAAACGGGAGTATTACATTACAGAAATTATACATTACATTGATATACACTGATACACAAGGCTGAGGTGAGCTTAAGATACAAAAGGAAATGAGAATGAGATTGGGTAACTTTGGACTAAAATGTCATTTCAATTGTTGGAGATCTTACTTCATGACTAGGATACCCTTTTCGGTGGCCGTTTCCAAATCAACATTGTCAACCCCTGTCCCGGCACGACCAACAACCCTCAATTTGGTGGCTGCTTTGAGAACGTCAGGAGTCACCTTAGTCTCAGAACGAACGATCAAACCATCGTATTCCTGTTTAGTAGATTTTCAACATTAGAAACTTAAAAAATTAATCAGCATGTTTCAGCCAGAATTTTTGAATTTTTGTAGGTAGACAAGGTGCACTAGAAGTTCAAGTCAAAATTAAGTACCGTTTAAAAAAATTAGGATAAAACATTCCAGTTAAAATTGACGATGACCTCCACACTTCAAATTCAACATTATTAATTTTGCACACACCTCCGAAATACATTTAAAATGAATTTGAATCTATCATAGTAAAACTCGAACGATTTCATACGATTATTCATCAGAATTGAGAAATCTGTGGAAATATTTCCTGCGGCAGAATTTGATATCAAGTTTAGTGAATTTGGAGTTTCATTCTCTGTTATCGTGAATCCAGGGAGTGCCGGCATTTAGTACATTTATGGAACACACAAGATTACCGGAGCCAACACTCATACTTTTGAGTCGGCTTGGTTGTATATGTATGAGTTAACCTTCAAAATTTTATAGACTTGTTTACTCATTGAAACTTGAAACTGCACGTGTAGACTTAAAGTCTTATGAATAGAATTAACATCATACCTTGATCTTCACCAAAAGTTCTTCCTTGGTCAACTTAATCTGATCTACTTGGAATCCATTCTTTCTCAAAATATCAGCACAGCAAAGGTCGACGGGGTCTGAGATGAGGATTTTTGGAGTTGCCATTGTTTTAGTGATCTGGAAAACTTTTTTAAACGGATGTAAAAAAATAAATTTATATTTTACGAAGGGGAGATGCTCAGGACTGAAGCGTCAGAGGATGAAAGGACTGAGAAATCTGTGAACACGTAGTCATATAGCCGTCCTAATCAAAAACTTGACTTCAACCATGGTTAAATTAAACATTCAAGTCAAGGGGGAAAAGCGGAAAACACTTGTTCCTTCAATACAACATCCAATTAACACACGAGGTGGTTCATAACCTTGTACTCAACTGACATCAAAATTGTTACAAAATAAGGTGATATACATTTCGTAAAGAATTTAGATTCCCGAAGCTATTAGTATCGACCGGTACCAGTTTTTTTTTGTTAGGCGCAAAATAATTTTAAACCATGAAAATTAAACATTATCATTGTACATTTCATAACTAATATGTCTACGGAGTCAATATTAGATTTAATGCACTTTCTTCGGGTAGCTTTCTCCAGGTTCGACTCTAGTGATAAATAAATAGTTATGGACCACCTTGTAGAATATGCACCCTACATACATCGATGCGTAGTAAAATAACTATAGGGAGGTGGTACACGGAATTTTTGTGTAGGATTACATAGTCATCATCGCATCGCCAGAAGGTCACAGAAAAGGGTTACGTGTAAAACCACAAAAAACTAAATAGCTTTTAATTCAACTCAATACACTACTAAGGATACTAACTATAGTATCGTACGTATAATTCTAGAGGACAGTAGCTATGGAGCAGAGCTACGCTTACATAATGAGTCAACACTCAAAATTCGTAAAAAAAAATATACATAAAATTTGGCAGCAATTAACGACTCGATAAATTTATATGTGCTTAGCATTAATTATTCGTCTCAATATTATTAAAAGTTACACTAAAAAATGGTGCTCAATCTGAAAATTTTTGGTAAATTATAATGAAGGAATGCATGGGTTTTCCGTATTATCAACATTATACATATATTTTGTCAATACGCCCAGTTCGGCTAGATATTATTTTGAAATTAATAATCATAAAATACCCTTACGATAATTCTGACTTCATGTGTCTAACTAATTGAGATACGTTTCATTTGGGATAAGAAAGGTCAAGGAAATGTTCATATATTTATTCCAGACTGACCCTGTTCAATTCGTTATCTTGATGTGGCATCACAAGACGAGTCTTATGATTTCATTATAGCGTTGAGTATTTTTCAAGTTTTTTTGGTAATTAATAGTCGAATCAACCATGCATTTGATTAGTAACCTAAGTGCCCGTCCAGTTCCAGTAGGTTTTTATGAATAAATGTTTTAGATGGTTTGATTTTGTGTATTGTCTTTTGTAAATCTTTGACAACCTGCTTTTCCAAGAGTATTGAGTCTAAATTATTTTTTTCCGTATTAAAACTAAAAATACTATGTATGTATTTTTTCACTAGTTACCTCGAGTGCCTCTTAATCTTTCCTTTCTAATTGATTTACAGTACCGGTTCAAAAACTGTATGTCCGACCTGAAAGTCAAAAATATGTCTGCTTCCTCGTCCACGTAAACTATTCAACTAAATCTTTAAATAATTGCGTCATCTATTAAATTCACATCCTATATTTTTGGGGAAGGAAGGAGCTGGTTCACCTCTTGTTTCATATCCATTTGGGGATGCAGTTGTACTCATTCTTTTACTAATTAAAAGGCGCAATTCATCTAAAAAGTTTTCCATGAGTCATGAGTGCATTTTGGAATATGGACCGATCGTCCAGTAATGCTTACATGGTAAAAATCTAACAATGTATTCATATCCTCGCATGCTCGTTCTCCTTGGCCCTGTTTTTGTAAACTATTCAAAGTTGACGTGGAAAAAAACAGTTCAAAGAGTTGAACTCAGCTCGAACTCTACCAATATGAGAAAAACAATTAGGTAGTGGAAACTGATTTGTACGATTATAGTATCACGTGGAGAGACACTCCTCTGGAATCAACGAATTGGTGAGATACACGTCAATGGGTCCATTTAGCATTTAATTGTCCAGACTTAGAAATCTGGACATGCTCTGACAACATGTAAGTATGTATGCGCCCAAAGCTCGTCCAAATTGTTTATGATAATGTCCATGCATGTTTGCGCATTAAATAAATGTCTAACACTTAGTTTACCATAGGCGTATATCGCCGACATCGGGTCAAATGTGCTAGTAATTTTCTAAAACGTCTATCAATGAGTCAAAATTTTATGGGACGTCTTCGGGAAACTTATCCAATCTTTCGGGTTTTGCTGTTGAGTCAATGTGTATTTTATTTTACATAAAAAGTGGGTGTCAGATAGACATTAGAGATTCTTCCCGGAACATATGTATGTATATTGGCATTGAAAAGATTAAAATACAGTATTAGATAACTACGAACCACCAACCCTTTTACTACTACATCATGTGAGGGTTCACACCGAAGATTTATGGTTCAAGTATAAACTCAAGGTTGACTTGACTGTATAAAGCTTACACTTACTGCATGTGAATTACATTACAAATACAACTGGAACAGAAAAACAAGTTTGTCAGAAATTCAAGTACCAGAACATGTGTGTGGATTAGAAAATATTATTTTTATATTTTCAATTGAGTACCTGTCTGTTCCATTGTTCGTTATAATTTGCTGACATTCTTATTTTAATTCGAGTAGTATGACGAGGACCGTCGGCGTTAAAAGTATTTTCAAAGTGACCAAAATCAAAAACAAGCGAAAATGTATCATAATTGTTATATTCGGTTTTTAACGATCTGGGTAAATTATGACAGAAATGTCAGTAAATCCGCTGATGATGATGTTATGTAAATTAAGCTTGTTCCTTACAGCTCCGATTATGGAGTTCATTTCTAATTTAATTTCTGGTTCTGATATGGTAATTTGATGTGTGTAGAAGCATGGATGAACTATTATTAATTAGTCAATAATTAATAATTAACCGAATTATTTCTATGAACGAGGAATGCTCATTCATTCTCGTCTAACTAACCGAACATTTCCGTAAAATTGAATAAATAGGATTTCTCAGATACGAACTCTATTTTTATCAACATAGCAGGAATAATGTCAATTTGGAATAGATAGCAACGTAGGGTACTAATTAACTCCATGTATTTCACAGAGCCGTATGCAGGTATCTCAATAATGCCTACAATCCAACTGACACTCGTTCAGTAAGCTTTACTATAATGTACATACATCGCTGATATAACTTTTTGTCTACTTTTGTTTGGGGCAAAGGCAGGTCAAAATGCTAACAACATCGATTTAATTCGAAAACTCTCAGTCTAAATATCCGTTTCATGAAATAAAGTTGTAGCCCAGAAACAGTGCTACTAACTAAGGCACTAAATAGTATAATACTTGCAACTAGAAAATTAGAATGAATATATTAATTTTAGTTATTCATCAAAATGTTAACGTCTTAGAATTACATCATTCGTATTAAATATTCAATCATTTCCATCAAATTCTAAAAAAAATTGTACGATCTTAGATTAAACGAATTATTTACACCAAAATTACATAATTCAATACAAGTGGAGAACCACATCTAATGTATTGACTGAGACACATTGTTCATCTGTAAGACAACTGTGGACGCATTACTACAATTACAATGCAAGGGCAATGAGATTAAACACTTCCTTCAATTTCCTACTATTATGTACTAGTCCTAGCATCGCTTGAGTGTAAACCTATCTAACCAGATTTAACCAGAACCTTGCGTAAAAATAAAGAAAATCTGCACTGAGAAATTGAAAATAATAAATGCATGTGTGTGTTTCACAGAGACATACTATGTATTTCGAAAAATTAACATTACTTGTCCGGCGCAACTAATTTGTAGTATCGACAGTATATGGCTTAAATCCTTATGAATTTTCCCAGTTGTCTGGCCTTCCACCATCTTGCATGCAAAAATAAGTAGCAGTTGCATTGACAATTAATTCTGAACAGACGGGGACTAATTATAAGACCATGTTGGCGGGACCCAATTAAGTATAGCGAATACGAACAACAGAAGTAATCAAATCGGCAACAGGAAACCGCACAAGTTAAGGATTTGTTTGGTGGCTCAAATCGTTATGAAGTATACGTACAAAGGAAATACGTAATATTCGTGTGCTTCTAGGCACACCATGAATGAATCTGACACTTCGATGAAAATAATTAAAAGATTCAGTACAATAAATTCGCGCCCTACTGGTACTGCTTGTGCTACGCAATAATACGGACACATTCAAAATGCCTTTCCTGTGTGTTGGAAGATCAGTTGTGAAAGAAGCCGAAGTCGTAGCTTACGTGGATTTGGTAACAAATGATTTTCTAATTCAATAATGATAAACTTATCCCGAATATTTCATCATGACATTTTACAGGTGGCATATGCCCTCTGACAAAATGAACTTGTTGATGAAATACGAAATGTACAATTTACTTATATTAAGAAAGAAAATTAATTTCCCGTATTCAATTTGGGAATCGTATTACAGAAATTCCCCTGAACAATATGGTACTTTTGGAGAGACAATACGAGCAATAAACATAAGTAAAATTAAGACATAATTAAGACGACATTATTTTATTCCAGGTTCTGGCAATTACAGGAGTATTCTTTGGGCTTCTCTCGCTTACATTCCCAAATTCATTTTTCTGTGAATGGGACGTATTCAGCTACAGAATAAATTCACCAGATGAGGGATCCAGTCTTGCAGGTAAAATTTTGCTGAATTAATGCTTTTAAAATAAAAAGTTATAATCTTAGAGTATCAAACAAACATGTATGAACAGAAATTTAAAAAAAACTTGTATTCAAATTATGAAATGTATTGTATTCCGAAAGCGAGATAAAATAAATGCAATTTTCGGTTTAAATTGCGTATGATAATTCCATTGAGATTCACAAAAAAATTTTATGCGTTTTAACCAAAGTTCTAATTTCTTACAGATACGATCATTACGATTTCCACTATTTTACTCCTATGTATTTTTATACTTGAGCTCCTCCTCTTCGTTGTATTCACCAGGGCCATTAGACAGGTGAGTCCGAATTTGGGGAAATGCGTTTAAATAAAGATTTATACTTTCGATGCTTTAGAAAAATGAAATTATTCTACGCGCAAGAGAATTCCAACCAATAAGAAAATCAATTTTCATGTAACAAAATAATATCGACCCAATTACCCAACCCCAGAGGTCACATTCACATGTAATGTCCTGAATGCAAATACCACCGGTTTAGCATCAGATAAAATTCTCGCTCGCTGTTAGTTTTTGAGACAATCCACTATCATTTTAATTTTAGTACTTTCTCTAGAAACTTTCATCATGCAGGAAATATTGATTTAATTTAATTCAAATTATACATTTGGACAACAGTTGGATGACAAGCGGCTGAATTTGTGGTACAAGATTCGATTCGGATTCTTTGTTCTCAGCGTCTTAATTGCTATCTATAGAACAATTGACATGAGAGACAGTCCACATGATCTCCTCGTTTGGAAGGGGATTCTAGGGATAGTTCTTCTCATCTATAGAGGATATGGACTTCTAGTCGTCACATTTTTGGAAGAACTCATTATGAAACAAGAGAGCATACCACCTGGAAGAAATACCTATTACAAACTCTAACAAGTAGTTTGGAACCGTTTACCCTGTAACCCGTACAAATACATTATATCCGAAATAAATTAATTTTTTTGTTAATAAAATTGTTTTCGTATGTTTTTTACAATTATTGAATTGGTTGTACAGAATATGACCGCAGCATTTTGTTTTAACGTGCAATTTATTAAGAAACATTACCGGATCTCGTACGTACATTACGACCTGCCGAGAACAATTTCCGCCGGATACTTTTGTTTGAGAATGCAATTTTATGATATAATATGTCATGGACAGTTCATAATATCAAGCAATTTTTGGAATACTCTCTTGAATTCTATAAAAAAACATATATAGTAAATATTTCTGACCTAACAAAAAAAAGTATAAAAAATGGTAAGGTTCGTTCTCGTTGTGCCTTTGATTCGGAGTTGAAAAAGTCCCATGTTTTTTGAGACAGTAGTTTTGGGAGTTGTCCTTAACATATTTATACTTATTCGAGTAGGTCAGACGTAATTTCCTGGCAATTATTTTTTTAAACGTGTTTGGTTTGTAAAATTAACTTATCTTTGTGCATACAAGAAATTGTGTATATATTGAACGTTCAGATGTGCTAACCAGCCACACACCAGAGAATTAATGAGAAACCACAATGACACGGAGATTGTCCTTAAATGTCCTAACATCCAGTCTGTGTCTGCTAGAGAAAATGCTTAGCCACAGCAGAGCTAATTAGTAAGCCACGTACAAAATAAACCTTCCGTTTATTAGCATTAGCACAAGTGTTAATAATATTACGTCTGGTGGATGTAAATTCATACTGAAATAAAATTAAATACAAGTGTAGGTGGTCTATACGTTTGGTTTAGAATTTTACACTGGTGTATTTTGTAAATTAATGCTATCAATATGACAAGATTTTGGTGCGGGAATTCCTCAAAGACTGGGGCCAGATGGGTGGCCTATACAGATTTGGTAAGATTCATTAGAAAATATTATATTTTTCGGACCAAAGTAATTATTTTGTGAACTGCATTTCATGTTGTGCAGGGTCCAGATAGTAAATATAGTAATACGCTCACGCGGTTTTCTACATATTGCATAAGATTTAATATGATTTGACCGATGATGACTGATTTGAAATTTTCATAGCATTTACGTTTTTGATACTAAAATCAGATGTCCGTCAAAATTATTCACCATTTGCAAACGTCGCGCAGTGCCTGGTCTTCAGTTGTAAAAAAGCATTTACTAATTGTGTCTAATTTATTTCAGGCATTGGCAGTGTTTTACCTTATCTTCGGATTTTTCCGACTAACCTGGTCTAGTTGGTTTTTAACTTATGATGAAGAATACGGTGTGAGTGCGGATATTTTCTTTCACTTCAGTGACACTTGGGGATTTGAGAGTTAGTACATATTTTTATTAAGAATTATTACTAGTAATTACTTAAACTAATTAATAAATGAAGCTTCCGTTTAAACTTCCTGGTTGCGTACCACCATTTACGTTATTCGAAGGCTGAACTTCATTAACGAATTTTTGGATGAATGGCTATCCGTGAATATGTAAGCAGAAACTAATTTTTGTTTTTTTACAGAATCAATTATCGTTGTGCTCCTCATCCTACTCTTTGTTTTCACAGCAGAAGTTTGCCTGATATGTCTTCTCATGAATGGGATTGCAGAGGTAGATACTATTCGGTGTTTCAAATTTATATATTCCTTTTTTTATATTTATAAATTACGAACTTCTTAAATATAAAACAACAGGTTAATTTTACCAAATACTGTATGTTATTAGATTCCGAAATTATGAGTCCATAATTCTGATGAGGAATCCCTAAAAAAGTTGCTCATAACCATTTTAATTTGGCGTGTGTATTTATAGAAATGCAGTACTTAAGAACAACCCTGACAATAGATATTATTTGTACAACTGAGAGTTGAGAAATTGGGTCATAGGTCATATAACTTCTAAGTTTGGGAAACTCTACCCTTTAATTCGTAGAATCTTTACATGAGCACTCACATTTTCGACCTACCTGTATTTAAAATCTCAATGATTGCAGTTTTGTATGTACTGCTTTGCACTTAAGATTTTAATTAATTCATTTTTAATTTTTTTTAGAGAAATCCAGAGAAATGTGGAATTTGGATCAAGATACGTGTATTTCTATTAGTCATTGGGATAACAGGATACATCTATGAAATGGCTGTCGTGTCTCATCGTGAGTATTTGTCGGAATTGGTCATCATTCTTCTCTTGGGAATTCTGTATCGCATTTACACTATACTACTTGTTCACGAATTCAAGTGTGAACTCATGTCATACAGAGGATACTACGAATTGGGATTTTTTAGTGCCAAATCCTAAAAATAGAAAAAATGAAATGGAATATCAAACAAAATTGAATATTTATAGTTAATTTGCATTTGCTTGTAACAGTACAATCACTTTTTGAAAATAAATACAAATAACGCATCACAATAAATGGAGGAACATTGTCAGCAACATTAATAGTGGTGACCGAGATATAACAGAACGACCGTTTGAAAATATTAGACATTATCGAAATCTCGCAAGGTAGGCTCAGGTGATATTAAGGCTTAATTAATTTTGTTCTGAAGCCTTAAAATTATTCGGCTATTGAGATACTGCTAAATGATTGGAATTAGGCCGAATGGGAAAGGAAGCTCTAGCCCGGAGACTAAACATGGTTTTTGCAAATCTGCAATATGTAAAGAACATTACGTATTGATAGGGAATTCCTTATTGGCATCCTAGAACGTCCATGAAATGAAAGTCGCAAATACTGGATTTTCTCTTCGAGTTAATTTTGTAGCTATAAATCTCTCAATGCACTTTGGACAATACAGTCACATGCTATAATTAAGTATATAACATTTCACTTTGTCTAAACCTTAATAGATGAAACATCTTGAGTTCTTATCTGAATGAGCTGGAAAAGCCACATCCGGTATCTCATTATGAATATTCGTTTGTTAAGACATGCTGTATCGCATTTTTGAGCGCCAGCGCACGCCAACAACCCTGTAAGTGCTGTCGTTAGGAGAATTGCTTGCATACATAATAAGAATTAATTAACGGTTATTTTAGTCTGTACGATTGCAAAAAATCTATTCTTGGACAAACCCAACTCTGAAGCTGAGAAATATACGAATACAAATTGACAACGAATAGAAAATCTTATTTTCAAAGGATCTGATATTAATTTCCGATATTCAGAGTTAATTGCAATATGTTTAACATATTTCATTGTTGTGGGAAAACTGCAAAACCTGTAGTCAAAGCCATCGGATTTATTGATTTGGTGAGTCCATAGATTAATTTTCAAAAATTAGTTTCGAAGTTGTGATAATACTCCAACAAATTATTAACCGTCAAATGTAACAGAGATAAAGATGGAAAATAATTTGAAGAAAAATTGAATCTCCTAATTTGGTACTAAAACCTAAAATAAATTTCTAGTTTGTCGCAATCGGGGTAGCTTTAACTGGATTGCTGATATTGACATACTATCCCGACCTGTTATTGACACAAGCACGACCAGAGGATAAAAAAGTCCAGAGTAAGCTTTCAAGAGTACAATTACAAAATTTAAGTGTTCATGGAAATATATACTTTTTTCTAATATACTCATTAATTCACTGACTTCATTTCAGAAACTCCAAACATTGTCTTCATCATTCTGCTCGCCGTTTTCTTCTTTTTGGAAGCATGTTTATTCACCCTCATTCAAAGTGCCACACGTGAGGTATGAAATTAATATTTACTTTAACCAGATATTTCAAATTTTTTAGTCTTTCTTTGTAATCGTACTGGTACAAAAACAGTTTTCTTTTGTTAACCCAGGCAGGGCAAGCTAAAACGCTCAAAATGTGCCATTTTAATTGAAGTTGATTTCTCTTGAGTCATTTAATTCTCATATGAAAAGTCTTTCCTTGTTAGAAAATGAATAGATTTTATGACTGTCCGATTGTACTGTGTTGTTCAGATCCAACACTGTTGATTTCTTGATTGTAGTTTGAGGAATTTGTCTTTAAGAATTGATATTTTATTTTTTATAGCGAGACCCAGGACAATGTGACAACTGGTTCAAAATTCGTTTGATTTTACTTTGCATCCTTGTGTTTGGAGTGATTTACGTCTTGATGTCATCAGTGAATGTGGAAGAGATCTACATAGCCGGAGGTGTTTGTCTCTTCGTCGTTCTCTACAGAGTTTATACTTTAATGACAGTGAAAGCATTTTACTTGGAAATTGTTACGAGCAAACAGTCAGATCTAGGGCATGTGCTCCAGAGAGTACTTTGAGAGGACACACGGACACAGTGCGATCTTATTTTATTTTATATTCTAAAATGAACGAAAATTATACATGGACATTGTTATACTTTAAATTCAAATCACCTGAATAGTTATCCATATATGATTCAAGATTTACGAAAATGAAACTCGTATGCTTTTAACTGTCAATATTCTCAAGCTTTTATTATTTTCCGCTTGTGTGTTACAGAGAGGCCTATACTATGTCACAATTTCAACTCATTTTATTACAAATAAAAATATAGTGTAAGTTGTAATATGGAAAAAAGTTATTTTTCTTTGGTGGTAGACATACGAACTCGACAATTTTTGAAAGTTTGGAAAGAGACCAATTTAATTTTCATACACGCGAGCTAATCCAGCTGAGAACCTGGCAAATAATTAATATTTTAGGAAGCCTTCATAATTTGCTATAATTAGGGAGCCATCAGGCAGACAAGTGAGTGTAATTTTTTTATTCAGAAAGAGTGGTATCGATTGAACACTGCTTTCGTCATAATTGCAAAATCAAATCTTCCATAATTTTGAAGATGCATTTCTCAGATCGTATAGTGTATGGCCAAAGTCTCATATTTGAGGGTACATGTCCATTTTAAATATTTGTATTTGAAATTCGAATGGAAAATGACAAGAAGAACTTCCCAACTATTTTGGACCACTTTCTTTTTAACAAACACAAATGAGTGAAACAATTGACGTTAAAAATTACCTGTAAATCCAAATCGAAATCCTGGTTAGCCATAATGTCCATAACCATGACCATGTCCATGTCCATGACCGTGTCCATATCCGTGCCCATGCCCGTGGTGGACATACACAACTCTGTGATACCCGTGCCCGTGCCCGTGACCTCCTCCATACCCATGGTGTCGGGGCCGGTACCCGCCTCCTTTCTTGTGATGAATGTACGATTTCTTGGCTTTTTTAAAACCACCTTCAGAACTGGGTGCTAGAAATATGGCTATTGCTCCCAGTAGAAGGCAAATCCATATCCATATCTGGAATATGAAACTAGGCTATTAAGAACCTGATTGTAATTGCGGTAGAGAGGTGGATTCAGCCCTTGCCGCCTTGCTATGGTATAAAATGTTTAATTCTGGACCCTTTAAAGACTTTTGGTCCAAATCGAACGTCAAAGAAACTTCGACAAAATGTGTGCTGAAGTTTGATCATCCTTTGTCAATTTAAGAACACACATTTGATTCAGAACTTTAAATGTGTATTAAAAGTTAATTTAAGACAAAAGTACAAATTATTGCTACGTATTCTACGTGTACTTTCTTACCTTTCCAATGTTCATTGCAAGGAATTTTCCGGACTCGTGCTACACGCCACACCAGGAGTGAGAGTTGAAGTGGTGATGACAAATTGGTAGAAAAATGACTGTTATTAATTTTGTTTGCATGCCCACTTTTATAACCAAAGAGTCATTACCTAATATGTCCGCATCAACAATCTTACAACTTAATTTGTCGTCTACATAGTCCAATTCTTCCTTCAAGTTTTTTTTAAACTCATGCCACTAGGTCTTACGCATTTTATCAACAGGTGCCCAATGCCCAATGTCTACGACTATGCCTAAGCAATATGAATACATTTTTCATAATATTCGTAAGTTACGGACTCCCGATAATGGCACTCTGTGCCGCTTAAGTAACTTCATCATTGTTGTGTTTGTGTCGTGCTGACATGAGGTAACCAAATCATAATTCTATTCAATTCTGTCCTCTCCTCCTCACGATTTTAAATGGTTTCCTTTGTTCAAGTCTATTGTTTTTTCAAATTTTTTGAGGACACTCAAAATCCCGGTGAACAATATTTACTTCTTATAACTTAATCATTTCATTTTTATACTAACTAATATACACTTTCACTACAAATGCATTTACTTTTGAGTATTGAAAGGGGTACTTTATAACTGTACAGAGCATGAATGCGTGGGATATTTATAAGCTACTCAAACAGTGATTATAATTTCATAATTGCCTTCCTTTGTTAACGTAAGCTTCATCTCATGAACGGGAACACTTGCTTCCACAGCACAGCTACTTAATTTTAAAAGTGTGTCATTCATCATCATAATGGGCACAGATTCACAGGGTGAAATAATGCCCTATTTTATACCAATTTTAAAGGGTTCAACGATTTGTTAATAAATTGCTTTGGATTTTTGTATGATTTGAAATTCTGACTTTTTTCGGAAAATTAAATAGACAGTCCAACGTCCAACTGGATATTTAGAAATACGAAATTCTCACAGTAGTAGCAAAATAGTTGAATCCGACAGGAAATATGTAGTTGCCATAACATAGAATGTAGATCCCAATAGTATTTATATTAAATGAGATCGGACATTTGAAATGGGAATCCCTATCGTTTCGCAGCCATGTGTTTTAGGCTATTCTCAAAATTCAAGGGCAGAACTAGTAATAAGTCTACGGAGCCGGTTACAGCAGGTAAATGAACCAAGATTTTTATTTTGAACGTCAAATGGGTTTCTAGTTAAGTCGAATAAAGAAAATTTTGTAAAATGAATCGGCAATTTCTGTAAGACATACATTTACACAATTTCTTTCGAATAGTATCATCAAAATTAACCATGGACTCGAAGGAATCCTTTACGAGTGGAACAAGAGACAAAATTATCAAACCACACCCACTTCTTAATCGACTGGTAAATCATATTTGTTGGGCATATTTTGGGGAATCAATGAATAAAATTAAATGACAAACTATGTGAATATCCGACAGGTCATTGTCCGAACATTTAGTAACCTAGATGTGGACAACTTGAAGAAATGTCGTGAGATATGCAAAATGTGGAACAAAGTTGCTTTAGGACTACTCCCAGAAAAAACAGAGTTTGACTGCCGAAAAATGTCTCCGAATGATATCGATGGGGCTCTAGAAGCTTTGGCCAAAGACCTTTGCCTTCTCCCTCAAAATTTTGTTTACTCATTCAACTGTAATTACCAGTTGACTTGTCGAAAGTTTATGAAATACTACGGGCATCGAATTCTTGCCCTGAGACTCCGCCCTTGGGAAAGTATAGACATTTTCAGTCGTGAGGATTTGGTCAGTCTCCTTTTCCAGTGCCCTTATTTACAGTCAATCTCATTGAGTGCAATTCCAGAAGAATTAGCCAGTGGATCTTTCCTGTTCCCAAGACCTTGCCCTTTGACCGGGAAAAGAGATACGGTGTTTCCAAACATGTCGTCATTGACCATTTACGGAGGGGCTGCTTACAGTGTAGAATTTTTATGTGATATTTTCACAGCCATGCCCAACTTATCCACATTCATCGTACATCAAGCTCATGGAAAATTTCTTGATCAAATTTTTTGGCTTTTGAAAAATCCAAATTATACTCTTCCAGACCTCAAAGTATTCCACATCATTCGTCCACTGGAGTTCAACAATGATCATCTGATTCGAATTGAACTCTGTGGCTTCCGTCTCAAAGTCCTCAATTTGAGCCGAGTTCAAAAGACAAATAATTCAATAGGGAAAATTTACTTGGAACCACTCCTTCAAACTTTAGCTTTTACTTTGGAAGAGTTGACTCTTCCAGCGTTTAGAGCTGGGAATGATAGTGAACTCAGGGGTTACACTTGTCAAGTCTCATTTCCAAAAATGTTGAGTCTTCGGAAGTTAGAATTAGAAGACTGGAAATTATTCGGACCACTTACATTTGTGAAAAATAGTTTTCCAAAACTCACGTTCCTTATTGTTGATGATCCTAATGGAAATGAAAGTAATGGAGAGGACGAAGTTCAATTAGCTATTCCTGACAGGTTCGACCCATTTTTTAAGAGAAATTAATTAGAGTAATCAGTTATAAATTATTTTTTTCGTACTAACAGGTTGACTCCACACATGAAACTCAATGAATTGGCATTACCTTTCTACTTTCACGATGAGGACTCCTTGGAAGGGATTTTGAAGGGTTTCCCACAACTTAAAAAACTCAAGTTATTTGTGACAGATACCATTCTAGGGGTTATTTACAATTTTGGGAAACAGTTGGAAGAACTTCACATGTATTTAACCTCAATGGCCACAGATACTGGGATTACAGGAATACCAAAAAAGCATTGTGAATTCTTGCGAAAGGATTATTTTAGGACAGTCAGGAAAGCGGAGAACAACGCTTGGAAGAAAACAAAAGACTCAATTGAGAATTTACCCAGTGAGTATAAACTGGGTCATTAAATTTTTCATTGAAGAATTTTATTATTTTGATTTTGAACTCATATGACAGATCTCCAACGCTTAACATTGGCATGTGCTGGGAAAATGTTCATCACAGACGTCTCAATCTTGTACGGAGTCAAACAATTGAAGAATTTGACAAACTTATGCCTTCGAAATTGCATGGTGCGTAATCTCATATCAATTTGCTCAGAATATGTACAAATTGGTCAAAATGTTTATTTATTTTTTAGATATCGGACCAATCTTTGGTTGAGTTGTTGCATCTTCCTTTGCTCCAATTGGATTTGGGTTCGTTGGGAGATTGTAAGACAACTCAGATTGGGCTTTGCTATTTCAAACAAAATATGCCATTTACTCATCTATTGTTCACCGAAAAAACATGTCCGGATATCTAAGCACTCCCATTTTTTAACACATATATTCTTATGAACTACTGTTGTAACCGAACCAAATTTCGAAGTATGATGAATTCATTCGTAAGATTTGTTGTGTCGGTTTTATGAGTGCATTTATTTATTTTTCATACTTTTACAAACATTTTCACTTGCATATTTAAAATTTTGTACAAGGCATATGTAACACGGTACAACGGTGATGTGATATAAGACAACTTTACATGCAGTTTTATTTTAACACTTTACTTTTTATCGAATGTTTAGAGCATATACATCATATTTGTAATTTTGACGACGAATTTACAAGACTTAGGAGGAATACGATGAAAAGACCAAAAATACTCAGTGCACTCATGGCATTTTTGTGTGACCGGTCGTAAAGATACATAGAATTGAAACATCACTGTAGTTATGAGCTGTTCTTAGCAGAAAAATATAGCACAAGTGCACAACAACACTTTTGACCAAGTAGTCAATTCAGATTATACGTGGAAACCCCAAAATATTTCAATTGTACTATAATCATTTCTTACATTTCTTGGAGGAATGTTAACAAGGAAAATCCCATTGGAGGAGTTGTTTGGATTTGGAATGTACAGCCGTTGGAAGAAATAATAATAAAAAATCCGAGTCAGTTAATTTTTTTACACATCCTTGCATTGAACCTCCGACATGGACTCTTCACACCTCCGCCACTCAGGAGACAAATCTTTATCATTTTCAAACTCTTCTTCGTCACTACTGGACGAATCACCACTTTGAATATAATTGTCCAACATAAAAATCTTGAGAATATTTGGAAAAATCCTCTCCAGTTGACTCACATCACTCATGTAAAACTCTACGAGAATGTAGGTCAAAGTATAAAGTGGTTGAATTTTTTCCATGTTCACATCATTAAAAATCGTTATCGGTTCTGAATTTGGATGAGTATCGCATTGTGTAATAGACAAACTTTGTAAACTTCTCATGTAATTTACAAAACGAAGTCCGTTCACACAATTCTCAGGAAGTTCTAAAGTTTCCAAACGAGGGAATCGAATGTCATATGGAAATCCGTTTAGTTGAGATCCGATCCGTCCTCTCCAAATTTGAAGTTTTTGAAGAGTTGGAGCAAAATTGGCTAAAGTTTTTGCAAACCCACGTTCGTCCACACTGAGTCCAATG
Organism: Protaphorura tricampata; assembly: GCA_034698835.1. Lineage (NCBI taxonomy): Eukaryota > Metazoa > Arthropoda > Collembola > Poduromorpha > Onychiuridae > Protaphorura > Protaphorura tricampata. Next base: position 22,872 of record JAQGCB010000328.1, read on the forward strand.
TCCATGTTCAGAACAGTTAAAAATGGTAAACGTAGTTTGCTCAAAAGCTCCCAATCTTTATAAGGAATACTTCGGATGCTCACTTTCCTGTGAATAAAAAGTTGTTATCCTTTAGCACAGTCCGGAAATTAGTATTACTCTGGTCTTAGAATGGACTTACCGGTGCCCAAAAATATCCAGACTCTCGATTTTGAGATCACCCGACCGAGTTTGACTAAATTCTCGCATTGCCGTCAATAAATCCGTGTTCTGTTCATCGTTCAAATCATTCAGAGAAAGTATCTGCAATACAAATGAATGTATAACTTAATCGTACTCGCATATGAGAAATAATAGCTTATTAAAATTGAATAAATTCAGTACTGAGTTAAAAAACTCATTTGAGAAATACCAGAAATCTACAGAAAATAAAACAGAAAACTCACTCTCAAGTTTGGAAACGACACAAAAATGTCTGGCCATCGAAATGGGAATAAATATTTCCGCCCTGCCACATCATCTTGATCATCCTCGGGAGGAAAATCGTTAAACATGGTGGAGAAATGGAAATGAAGAGTCGTGAGTTTGTTACACACAAATTCTTCATGACGAATACTTGAATGACACGTTGTTGACATGTCTGGACGGAATAAACAGTCTTCAAAGGAAAGGTGTCTTAGCTCAGGAGTCCATTGAAACATTAATTTTTGGAGGTATCCTTCTTCTAAGAAAGTGTACTTGAGGGTCAGAGAAATCAGAGTTGGGCAACATCGTTGTACGAATCTCTCTGCAATTTGACTCTCATAATTCATACGGCACGTGTCAATTTCGTAGTTTCGAAAGAATACTTGATTTCTTGGAATTGTTTCAATGTAGTGAATGAATTGCTCCAAATTGCTGTTGTCAACTGAGCGAAGTTTGACCCAAGCTAAGCTTTGGAGGCGGGGAGAGGCTTTTTGGTGCCAAAATTTACAAACTGCTCGCATTTCTTTTAATGTCGGAATGTCCGCCCATCTTATCAAGTTGTCCATGACCTGTGAAATATTAGAAGACATTTATCAGGAGACACAGGATTTGAATCTCTTAAATATTAACAAACCATATTCTAAGATCAATCAATTTTTACATTTGATTAGTGCAATGCTATTATGATTGTGAGATCATCAATGGTCGTGTCAGATTACGTACGACATCTTATAGTACCGGATTTGCTCTAGATTTTAAGGTTAGATCAGATGACAAATTAGAGAGAAATCTCAGCATTAGATTCTAAATAAGTATTGCCATTTCACATCTGATCGTCAATCATTCTGCTTCTCAGAATTGGCTTAATTTTTTCATCAAATCATTAGTATAGTGTACCATAGCGAACTAGGATATAGGGAGACGTGCTGAGGTTATAGCGAGTCAGAGTGAGAGAAAGTTTGAGGTTACGCAGGGACGGTTTCTGCCGAGAGAGGCCGCACT
>JAQGCB010000329.1:0-24315 GCA_034698835.1 Protaphorura tricampata
ACCACTTAAATAGTTAAATAAATTTTGAGATTTAAGTACCTATTCATTTTGGTGTTTTTAAATTATATAGTGTAGTCATAAAACACCCGCTGGAAAAATTCCTGGATCCGCCACTGTCAAGAAAAACACAGGAGTTGTTCACCCTAGCAACAAACAACATCACATTACACTATTCCGCGTAAACTGAGGCATTTTATCTCAACACGACGACAAGACGACTCCTCTACCTTATTGAGTAGTGACAAAAAGAAACGACTTGCTTTCTCCCATGTACATGTACAATGTACATGTAACTTTATGTCATCTCCAAAGATATTTTTTGGGCCAACAGAAATTTTCATGTCAAATATTGTACTAGGTATACGTAAGAAGGTGTGTTTTGCTGGGGGGATGTACAGTAGCACAGTACAACAGTGAGAAAATCTCGGATCTTATGCTCTCATCCTGTCCCGCATTTGGTTTTATTGTTTAGAAACGTCAAATTTCTAACAAGGTAAATTTCTAGGCAGATTATTTGAGAGAGTGAAAAAAAACCAAATAAATAATCGTACAGTACTTCCTCAAATTCAAAATTCGTACATAGTTCTTTTATTTCAAAACAAAGAAAAGAGTCTTACTGTTTATATGTAGGTAAGTATAATGTATGTAATAGTTTTGAAGAGTTTTTGAACACAAGTCGTGTATTACATAAGTTTAACACGCACGCAAATCAACATACACACGATACGTTGTTTTAAAACTTGGCGTCATATAAATTACAAAAACAAATTCTGCGCAATTGCAATTGCAGATTCTTACAAGCACACAAATATTTCTTAATGCACTGAGACTGGAATTTCGCCCGAGTGCCGATTTATCGCGAAAATTCCTCGGAATCATATAAAATGAACCGTAAAGGAAAACTACATAGAAATAACACACGATTCGAGAAATTTTCGACAAAGAAATCGGCACCAGGTATTTTCGAGTCTCAGACCCCGGTATAGGTCAAAGATCCTAATGTATTTCTTGCGCAGCTTAACATGGTAGTAATCATATTATTTAATTTACAAAAAATACTATTTGTACATAATATTCATTACTAAAATCCCTATGTAAATGTTAAATGTAATATGTTTTTTTCTATTTACATATTTAATGTACAAAGTGTTTCTCCCCAATACACACTTTTATTGGGGAGGGTATAAAATCCAATAATGCAATCAGTATATTTTGGGGGGAATTTCCCCCCAATTTATTTCAGTGGACTACGGGGGCTACGCCCTCTATGGTTGTATCTGTATCATATGCATTTTAATTTTTAACTAGACATGAGTTGCCAGTGTACCTGACTTGAGCTGATGATGTGTCATTTGTGAAGGAACAACGTAGTGTTGTGAGGTCGTGGTAGGGAGTGACAAGGGTAATGAGGTTGGACTATGTCGAGGTGCTATTTGTGGGGCAGGAGTATTGGTACGACTATAACTTTGGACCGGTGGTGTATTAAAATGTGTTGAGGGTGAAGACGTATAACCATTATTCCCAATAGTGGTAGCAGCAGTCACATGATTATTATAAGACGGGATTGGTAGATTACTATTTGATGTCCTTAAATAAGGGTTCCCATAGGTGGCGGAGTAGCGTGGATCTATATTATTCATTGTAGGATAAGGATTGGATGATGTCGTCACATTATTCCGCAGCATCGCAGAGCTCCCAGTAGTCCCGTTCATTTGATATAAATCGTGTGACTCTTTTCTACTGTCAGGTGGGATGTAGTCTTGGGCATAATTGGCAAATGGGATGTAGCCATTGTTATTGTGTCCGTCCTGTACAAATAATTAAGAGAATAATTCGTTAATGACAATTATCTTCGTATCCGGGATTCCCCTAGTGGTATAATTTTTCGAAATGTTTGAGGAAATAGGTATTGGTATTGACTTACATTTTTATTGGGTGGGAAAACATTGGGATCAATGTAATCACTGTATCTGTACATATTCTCATTTCTATTGTTAGCCACATCAGAGTGATTACAATCCTCATTCCATTGTTCAGAATCATTCTCATTGATATTTGACAAAGATGAGGCAGTACGGATTTCAATTTTTAGGTCTGAATTATTTGAGGACACATCGGACTTATTTGTATTGATATTATTTTTCTCAATCTCGCCCATGTAGGGATCAATCACTGCAAATAAGTAAAGAAACGAAAATACATAGATTAAAAAGTGTCGTACATTTTTGGTTGCTTCTTTAATAAAAAAACTTACGATCATTTTTCTTGGAAGATTTTCTTTGGCAAAGTAAAGTCATCATTGTAATGGCAACTATGAGTACGACACTGGCGATGACGGCCGCCAAAATAATGACAAGGTGTGGATTTTCTAAAATTAAGCCAGACAATTAATTACAAAATTCGAAGGTGAAAGAAAAATGGCGAGAGGTAATTAGTTTTGACATACTTTGCTTCATAAGAAAAATCTCCATGACTCGTGTGCCATATTGATTTGCAACTGTGCAATTATAAGGCCCAAAATCTGTTTCTTTGGATGATTTGATTACTAACGTTGATTTTATCCCATGGATAGAAAGATCTTCTTTTACGCTGTAGTTAACGTCGTCTGTTGAGAAAATCATGTGCAAATTAATATTAATTCTAAATTCCAGATTCTTAGTAACTTATTTTGTCTGAAAAATTTACCCATGATCACGTCAGCCCCTCCATGACTCCAAATGATACTATTGGCCTTAGGAATTGATAATGCAAAGCATTCTAATTTGATGATGTCATCTTCACGTCCAAACTGAATTTTGGAACTTTGGATTTTTGGTGGTCCTTTTAGGAGTACATAAGACTCTGCAGAGATTTCAGCAAATCCTTGGACAACGGCTTGGCAAATGTATTTCCCAACTGTTGAAGGGGTGACCATAACAGTGAAATTTGGGGTTGTGCTTACGACCTGACAAAATTATGAACAAAACATGTTTAATTAATTTCAGACCAACCGGAAGTAAACAAATTTATTGACTTTTGCTAACGTACAATTCGTGTCTCTTCAAAGTACCACACAATCTCTGGCTTTGGATTTCCATCCACTAAACATGACAGAGTTACCGAAGAGTCTGGCTCAGCTTGGATATTACGAAATTTCTGTTGAAATGTTGGCCCATCTAAATTAAAAACAACAACATCAGCATATATTTTTATACAACACAAATTTTCAAAAAAGTATTGTGAAAATTAATTTACAGTTTATCAAAAGAACTTCAGATCCCTCCGACCTCCCGACAGCATTGGTAACTTCACACTTGACGATACTATTGTGATATTGACGACTGATATTGTTGAGAATGAGTAAATTACTGTAGTCTCCCGTTACGACTTGATTATTAAGAAACCATCGATAAGTCAATTCACCAGGATTCCCTTCAGCCTTACAACTGATTCTCACATCATCATGTTCCTTGATATTCTTTGATATGATTTTGAGTGTTATTTTGGGTGAATATTTGACATTCAATTTGATAAAATCACTCGTGACTTCTTTACTCGGACGATTATGTGCTTGACATGTAAATGTTTTATTATTATGTTCTTTCTTTGGGATGAGAGTGAGAACGGAGCGTGTGTTGTAGCGTTTTCCATCTTCTAGTAATTCTTTCACAACGCTCACGTTAGCTTTGATTTCTTGGCCATTACCATCCAACCATGTTATCTGGAAAAGAATTCCAGGAAATTTCTTAATTCAGTCCATGTTAATGTCGAGTTTTCCCTAATTAATTATAATTAATTTTTACCTCTGCAGCTGGTTTGCCACCTTTTGAAATACATTCGATTTGTATTTCACGATCTTCAGTAGTTTGTAAATAATCACCCTGTAGGATTTTGGGTTTACTCGTAGGGACTTCTACCGTGAGTTTTGCATTGGCTGACCTTAGTCCTTTTGTGCCGTGTAGTCCAGGGCCCACTTGACACTGGAACACGGCGTCGTCTTCAAGGGTCACGTGGTCAATGACAAGAGTGTAGTCCCCTACAATTTACATGGTGTAAATTAGCATAGGCATTTTTTCTGAAAAGAAAATTCTGGAAAACTAATTAATTTACCTTCTTCTTCAATTCCGACCATTCGGTAACGTTCGTAGCCATTGAGGTCGCGATCAGTTCCAAGACCGAATCCATCTTTCGTCCATTGAAGTGCACCCTGTTTATGAATTATGCTGCATGCCAATGTAACTGTATCGTTGATTGTTGCAGTTTGATTGTCTGGTGTTCTCCGAAATTGTTGTTGAAGGACAACAGTCGTACGAATGAAGTTGAAGTTATTAAATATAGTATAAAATACTAAAAAGAAATTAATAAAGTTTGGATGATTCATTTTTGCAGGTGGGAAGGTTTCATTTGGTTTCTCCTCCGACTTCCTATGCCAAGAGTGTTGTTTTCACCAAACCTGGAAACAAATAAAAAAAAAACAATTAGTTAATGCGTCTAATGAAGCAGGTGTAATGTATTTAATTACTGGACGGATTTGCATATTAAATATTTTCCCCAAAATTATAATTACTAGCGGTTCGCAATTAAATTGTTTGCTTTGCAAATATTTGCGGAACTCAAGGCTGTCAGAGCAGTAGTGTATAAGACTGTAGTTTGCATTTGCCACAGCCGGTCAACATTTTTAGCATATTCTCTGTTAAATCAACACTAAATTAGTTAAAGTGTCTCTGCTATTTGGTCCTACAGTAATTAAAATTATCCTACGCATCATGTGTCTACAAATTGATTTTTAATTGAGGACGCAGAATTTGGTATTCGTGTTACCGTGCACGGTGAAATTATCGCGTACATCCTAAATTTGCATTGGCGTAAGGAATGGAGCCCTAGTAGTAAAGGAAAAAAACGACCAGGCATTGTCAGTTCGATTGGATTAAACCCTGCACAGGGAAATGAGAGCTTGCATGTCACACTACTATACTACCGGAGCACTGACTATCGACTATAAAAATCCTGAACGGATAAGACGTGAGAATATTTTGAGGAGAAAACATGATAAAAAGACTGGAACATTTTCTTGGGATAGAAGAGTCGAGGGAACGAAGGAGAACGTACGTAACGTATAATGATTTATCAAAACCTCACAGGGGTCCAAATATGCTTTCCCTGAAATTGCCCACATAAAATAGGAGAGAGAGAGAGAGAGAAGAAAAAAAGAAGTGTGTGCTTTCACACACAAACGCACAGTTTGAGTGTGACAGGCCACGCCATGCTCCATAGGTTTTTCAAATATGATGTGGTTGAGATCTGTTGATATTACATATGTACATATATGCACACGTATGCACATATGTATGGACTCCTCAACATGAAGTATGTAAAAGATGCGTGATATTATTCAAGGAAATTAGTCCCCATAACTTCAGTTGGGGTAGAGTGGATCCTACTGTGCGTTTGAAATATTACACGTACGGCTAGTTGAAAAAATACATAGATAGATAACTACCACAAACATGCAATGTTAGCTCAGTGTGTACGTACGAGGAACTATTCCAAAAATATTTATCTTCTTTTTTTACGTCTGAACAATTTTTTGGTCAAATTCTTGGATGAATACACAAAAAATTAATATTTTTTTTTGCTTATCTTTTGAATCTGTTCACGAATTGTAAAATATTTCGAAGCAAAACGACGAAAAATGATACAAAATGGAACAAAATGCACTCAAAGACAGCACAATGTTTCGAAGAGAAGAAAAAATGTCCAAATACTTTTCTCCCCCGATTTCACACTAACTGAATCGTCCAGATTTTTTCCCTTGCTGGAAATAGTCTAGTCTGAACAGTCGTATCACATCAATACGAAGTTTTCGAAAGAAGTGGAAAGTCAGTGAAGCGTTTAGTAGAGTGCAGTAGATCTCATTAGTTCTCTTCATAAGAGCGTACACTAAAGTTTTTCGGTTGCACTGCACTGCACTCTTATCAGACTCGACTCCTTCCAAATGTTCCAAGGCAAGAGCAACGCAAGGCGTGAAGCCACAAATGATGATTCACACAAGGAAACAAGAAAATCCCTACCCGTTTTCGTTTTTTGGGGTAAATGAAACGCAATAATAATGGGATGGAAAAAAAGGGGGAAAAGAATCTTGAGAAAAACGCAGTTTACCAAAAAAAAACCTTGCCGCATTGCATTTTGTACAAAAATCAGAAGAAAAAAAATATTCACAACTTTCTCCGTGCTTTCACTTTCACCATGATTTTTTTTTCGCGAAGCTTGGCCTATCATGTCAAACAAAATTATGTTAATTCCCTACAATAGAGTTCATTGCTCGCTGACAGGTCTATAGTCTACAAATTTTGCGAAATATGGACATTAATATTTTCTCCCGCAGATAAACTACGTACAGCACAAATACGTATTAGAGGGTTGCTCAACCCTATCCATATTAAACCCTCGTAGTCGTTAAGTTACGTTATTGGACCCCCACTGTCCATTCCTTTCCACAGACGAGAGTAATATGTTAGCAAGTTGATACTTATATTACATTATGAGATGAGATTGAGAGACTTCCCAATATTGGATGTCATGTTCGTTCGTGTTCATGTTCTCTTCGGCTTTTGCGGCATGTCGTGTGGAATACAAATAAGGCTGGGCGGATAAGGTCGGGGACACTTCACTTACATTGTACATAGGCTCTTACGTACGTATTACGAATTATTCTCTTCAAATGAAAATGAAACCTTAGATGAGACATACATACAAGCAGCTCACAAGGAAAATATTTTTGGTGTAAATAATAAAACGTGTATCAAAATAGGACACATTACATGGTTTGAGTACATATATTATATACTTTAACATTCGAAATTGTTTCCTTGTCAATCCACACCGCACCAGTAGGAAACGAAATGAACTAGTCTTTCATGTTTTGTTTTCTAATGTAAATTGTAAATCGAATTAGAACAACATAATGTCCATGTTTGGAATGTATTATTGATGTACGAGAACAACTAAGGTTTCTGACTTGACTCGAAGAGAATGAGTTTTATTACTACTAGTTTACTTGTTTCAAGAAATTAAATCAGTTTGAATGGGTTTACTTTAAAACCAAAGTAATGGAGTGCCAGATTTTGCAGATTTAATTTTCATAGTAATTTATTAACATTCTATGGTTTTTAGTGCAATTTTTTTTAAATAAAAATCCACTTCAGTGCTACAAATTCTTGAAACACATGAACTTTTAAGCCTTTCCTCATGTACACGTAAAAAAAAATACTCGATACTTGCATTGACGCTCTGAAACCTCATCGTACTTGGGGACTCGTGGCTGAGAAAACCCCATTTTCCGAATAATAGGGTAAAATACTGTACTACTACTTCGAAAAAGTGTCGAAATCCCATAACATTATTTTCAGGGGATAGATATCCAATGACACGGCAGCGCAGCGTCGGCACCGGCTTGTCTTAAAATAGAGAGGGTGAGGGCGACTAATGAGAATTCCGTTCTGTCCACGTTGTTACTACATAGAAAAGTACGTACGTTTTGTAAGCGATGCACGTAGGACAGAGGTAGAATTGCAATTTCTTCACACATAAGTCCAGATCAAACTAACCCTATCTTGTAGTCGGATAAAATGGAATTAGTATCATTAGGAATGAAATGTCATTCAAATTGGTTACAGAAAATAATTAGGTTCGAATTCAGAAAAAAGAGACTCCGAATTTTTTTAAGCAATTTCCCAAAAAATAGTATACCTTAAACGAGACGATTCTTCGAGTATATTTTTTAAGGGCACTAGTAAATATTTTGCAGACAGTTAAATTTATTAACCAGTGAGCTGAGTGTCTCTGGTGACCTCTTGTGCCATTTTCGTTCTCACTGAAAAGAATGACGAAGAATCTAGTAGGTCTGAAAATCTACAGTAAATAGTTGAGACTTACAGTGACTAAGCTTTGTTATCGAGTTAACAAAGAGATTAACGCAGAGATTTGGGAAAGTTACGACTTTCAACAAAAATCCTCTCTCTCCACAATCTGAGTCAGACTAAAGTAAAGTATGAAATAAATTCTAAGAGAAAAAGTTAAGGTTTACATTTATTCCAGACTCAACGATCCACGAGGGACTTGACTAAAGGCGAAACGTTTCGAGTAAAATGGTTTAAGGATGTCGATTAAATTTAAAGATACAATTTTGAAGTATTTACGAGTTTTATTTTAAACCATGTAGTTATACCAGGACTACATACGTTACTTGTCACATCATTCTTGTCACCAACCAACTAATGTGTGCTTTGAACAATTTATATATACTGTATCCAAATTTTAGGCTCTGAAATAAATCTCTGACCTCTGACCTAGAGGTCAGCGACACTAAATACCATTTTCCACATATATTTTGCTTTCCTTCACCAGAAAATCACACACAATGTGCTAACCGGAACTAGTACTTCCATATTACAAGAATTATTTGTCAGATGGGATTTTGAACCCACACTCGAGTGTTCTAACATATTCTAGCGCCTAGCACAATAAAAGTACCCAGATTTCCCACTTACCTCTACTAAACTGAAGGAGAAAGGAGACCTCAAGGTATGAAGAATTTTTGTAGGGTGGTCTACAAGTACTCCACAGTGAGAAGGTCGGCGGTTTTCTTCGAGAATCTTGGGAATCGTTGGAAACCCACGACTGCTACACTGTTCAGTTCCTCAGGGAAATCAAGGCAAGGATAAACTCTCCTTCTCCTGCTGCTCTGTTGAGTAAAATACAAAATATACACAATGTCAATATACTGCCGGAAGTAGAAGCGGGTAACAAGGTAACTATTTCTCATGTAAATTTTCAAGCCATTTCAAGTACCCTCGTTAGTAATATTGGTATGGAATAGTATGGTTCCAATATTTAAAAAAATTTAAGCAATGAACTTAAATTTTTTGGCACTGAAAATATTCGTAAGGGCAGTTTCTGTGAACTCTTGAGATTAAATCTTTACATGCACTGTAGTTTCCTTGTAAAAGACCGTTCAAGAAAGCACAAGGCATAAACAACACAAATCCTCATCGAAAAGAGCATGGATCAATGTTATGTTGTACGTTACGTACGTACAAGACGGAAAGAGTTTTTGTAATAAAGGTTTGCGTTTTGGGGCAAATGCCCAGGTAGGTTAGGTAAGGTAAAGTGGATGTTCTTTGGACCGTGTTGAGGTGAAACTAGTAGCCTTTTCACCCGGGAGCATAGCGGTAGAGGTTCTATGATTTCAATCCAAGGCGGAGAATACGTAGCAATCGTGTAAGGATTTAACCTTTTGGGCGTATTGTACTCAATTTATTGTCTAAACATCGCCGCTTCAGAGTCTAAATAACTAGATTACATACTAGACCGAAAATTGTAGTAGTATAAGAGCTTGCCGGCCCGTACACGAAGCAATTGGTTTTTTCCTTGGTCGGGTCGTGCTTTATCACTCATGTTCAATTTAAGTTTTTCTTTTCGCCCTTGGTACAGTACGTCTAGGCTAAATTTTTCATTAGTCGAATGTCAAGTCAGTAAGGGATTCAGACAAGAATATGAAAGAGTACTACAACTACATACGTATGATGAGGTTTGTAAAGCAGGCCTTCAAATTACTGCTACGACATCCATCATCATCTGAGGAAGTGACAAGATCAAGATAAACTATGTTGTTGGTCCATGAACTTTTCTATTTTAACCATATTAGATACTAATGGATCATTCTAAGTCACTATTTTTAATAACACAAAGTTTTTTTTTGAAACCTTGGGTTAAGTAATAAAATTTTGTGACACTGTATGTGAGCAGCACAATGACCCCGACAGTTTCGACCCATATTTTAATTTGACATTTTTCGAGACTGACTTTTTTTTAAATTAGAATATTTTAGCTACTATTTCTAGCTTGGACGGACCAGGCGAAATAAGTAAAGCCCACCACTGCACTGCACTGACTTTCTATTCCTGCCTTCCTCCACTTTCACCATGAATTTTGTGAATAGGAATTCTGACGAAATGAATGTGAACGTGAACCGTGAACCATGTGACAGAACCAGATCCCTATGTTTCTCTGAACTTTTGAGGTGAAAGTCCTTACGTATCTAGCCAACACACTTTGTGCTTGACCGGGCAGAAAGTGATCTGTCTCATCTCACACGACGCGACGCATTCCACCAACATTTTGGACACTTGAAAGGTAAAGCTAGACGAACTCAGACTCAGAGATCGAACGAACCCTTTTATTTTTTTACTCAGACACACGCCCATACACACGTACGTACGTACGCATTCTACACAGGTAGGTCATTCATTCAATTCTGCGTGACCCATTTCAATTCCACGACCTCACTTCCAGCAGTGTAATACACAAAAGTGAGGTTATACATTTTAGCGTACAGTCAAGTAACTGCCGTTTTTTTCAGTAAGGTTAGAACTAACATTTGTCATACAAATAGAATAATTTACTGACTCAGTCTCGGTCTCATTGTCAAGAAATGAAATCCTGGAAGAACAGAATACGAAAGAATGTAAATTTTTAGGCAGTGAGTCAGTGAGGCAAGAACAAAATGAGAATTCTTCACTGCGCTGCACTGCACTGCCCTGGAAAGAATCCTTCCCTGGAAAGATCTTCCTTTGGATTTATATTTAGCATCCCACGAAGGGTTAAAAATTCGTTGTTCACTTTTCCACCCTTGAAAAGAGATAAATTCCTTGGGTGCTAGTGCTAGTGCTTGTGCTTGTGCTTCCACGGTCCCAATTTTAACCTAATGCACCCTTCTACGTAGTAGTGAGCCAAAAACAAACATATCAATGAGGTTCCAAACTAAACCTATGCACTTTGGTGATTCTTTCCTACTCACATTCACATCCCGTGTGTTCATCCCCAAATAAATGGAATACTTTTGTCTCTTTCAAAAATACCACAATGGAGAATGAACATTCACATTCAAAGCAAGGACGATACAAAGTTGTCTTTAACTTACGACTACAACGGGCTCGAAATGTCACAAGGTGACGCTCATGGTTCTTTATGTTCCCATAACGCGATAATGTGCGTCAGATTTTGAGTGACCATCAATTTTGAGCAAGGAACACCACTACTTTCATATTCCTTAGTAAAATTCTTCTGGATATGCATCGAAGCTATATAAGAATACCAAAATGAAATATTTTTGTATAATATGAATGCAATGCTTTGCTGTACCGAATTCCTATCCACCCTCGCGCACTTTTTCATTATTTTTCAATTTTATACATGGCTCAAGATATATTTAATATTTAGTAGTTGATGCAAACGAAAATTTGTACTGAATCTGTAGCAATCTTTTACATATGTGTGTTCGACGAATATGAAGGATCATTGAATTTTATTTCAACGGAAAATCAATATTTCCGGCACACTTTCAGTTCTATATACATACGTACGTATACAATTTTCCAAAGAAAGATTTTCAATCTTACATCGTGTACATTCAAGAATGCTGTATTCGCTGGGTACTAATAAGAAAAATTTTCAAGAGGGGACAATTTAACATGTAAAACTGTCGTTGGAGTGTCCTGTTAAAAAATTAAGTGATTCCTAACATTATTACTCACTGATTACTCAGTTCCTTCATTTTTATAGAATTTTAGTCGAATAGGTTGGAATTTTTCAAAATTTCTGTGTGAACAAAAATCGTATGTTCATATACATCAGCCGCACACGATGCAGAAAGTGTGTGGTTTAGCTTTTACATGAGGAATGGGTCCCTTGTCGGTTGTTCCTCTGGTACAGGATCTTGCAACAGCAGATATTCAAGTCTGCAGATGAATAGTTTTCCTTATTTTCTAATTTCGACTCTTCATGCCCTGATTTCCTGTTTGGGTCTTGTAGATTGCATTCCTTCCTTCCAACTCCATCGTCATGTTTGTGCTTCCGTAGATTTCAGAAGAAAAAAAATGTTTGATGTTCCAGAGACGGAAGGAAGGAAAGGAAAGGAAAAGCAATGTCAAATTAAATGAATGCGTTGCAAATTGTCACTCCCTCTTCACGCCCGCTCTCTCTCACTGATTTTGCACTCACAGACAGTGCGAGAGAGACGGTGGAATGTATAAATGAACTGTGATCCATTTCCTGAGGCAAAACGAACGAATCTGACTCTCACTCGTGTGCGTCCCTTGACTCAAATCAGACAGACTGACTGTATTTTGGTAGTGCACATATGCTGGCCTGGATAATATTAGTATTGGATAGGACAACGTTTGCCTTCCAGGGTTTCTACAATGAAATTCAAATGTCTCCAGAGAATCAGAGTTTTGTCTACGTTGTACTTCCAAAACTTTCTGACCTAGTTTCGGACAAAATTCAGAGCATATTCCAAAATACACACAGTTTAGGCTTATCAACATTTATTTTAACGTGCTTTTAGCATTGATACGCTAATTACTCCGCATATTTTATGCGGCATCACTAATTGTTGTCCAATTTTTTGTTACAGTAAAATTTCCGCATGAGGAAAGATTACACTGTATTTTGTCTAAAAATTGTCGTATGAGCTAGCCGTGGCTCTATACCAGCCGAGCCACTTTAGAGAAATTGGATCGGAGGACATACATTAGGTTAGAAATAAGTGAAACTTGAACTAGGGCCACTGGGGAGCATTCGAGCCAAACCTAAACATCCCAACAATTCGGGTATATATAGAAATACATACATACTACATACATAGAACACTTGGGGTCATATGGTCAACACGTTTTTCTTGAACGGCCGAGTAACGTCGTCTTCGTCTTCGTCGTCGTCCTGTGTTTGTGTTTGCTATTGAGTTCCGTCAACATGTACATACGATTTAAAAGAATTCAGTGGTACTTGTTACTTGTAAAGGAAAGCGAATTGCCCAAATTTGAGAAAGGAAAGTGAACATCGTCCCATTAGCCATTTACGAACGCATGTATGCATGCATGGAGCAGGAGCGGTTTTGTAGACTTTTTGAGGACTGTAACCATTTTCACTCAAGCATTACGACTACGAGCCCCCTCAAAATCATTTCATCATTAATTTAGCAATGTGGGAATGCATTCTGTGCTGTGCTGTGTCCAAAGAAGGGGGAGAATACTCTATTCATAGACACACAAACGCACAACATGTACTGTACGTACTACTGTAGAACTCTACAACTCTGCACCACTAGAAGAGAACTTGTATTTATCATTCATAGAACAAACAATGAAAATAGGAGTGTGGACTTGTGTAGTTTAGGTAGCTAGCAGTTCCAAAACCCAAATTGGGAAGTTTGAGCTTGGCTTAAATGTATGTCTGTCTGAAAATGTCTCCAATATTTTCAACGCTAACGCACAGTCCATTATGTCTTTGAAGTACTTACGAAGTAAGAATGAGGTACATTTACGTTGGAAAACCATTATTATACGTATGTACGTACAAGAGAACTAGTCTAGAACAGAAATAGTCTACTCAGGACAGAAGCAGAGCAGAAGGGGTAGAACTTGAAAAAAAGAGCAACGTTTCTAACATGGACTTTAAGGAGGACTTGAATTTGAGGAGATCGTGATCGGCGACCTGACGACAATTCTTGTCATCGATTAGCCAGAACAGCAGAGTAGAGAAGATCATGAGAATACATAGTGTAGTAAGTTGAAACAGTAACTACGTACAAACCTCATAAGACATTATGTTCAGTCAGTGTGTCTACCTGGCATAGTCAAAGTCAAACATGCAAGACATCACAGAATCTACATTTAAGAATGTATGCGATATTTATATACAATCTGTACGGGCCACCCAAAAATCAGTCAACGCAAGACTTGTAAGTTTCATCATTAAAATTATGTCATTATACTGTAAAACTGAATACATACAGACACCGGGATTACAAGAACAAACTTAGGTTGCGTTGACACTAATTACCGTCTTCTCTAGACGGAAGAGAAGAGAAGAGACATGAGATGAGATGAGAGGTAGAGTGAATCCATATTAAACTTATTAACTGAATGATGCTTAAGGCTTACACTTAGCACCCTGGAAACTGCATAATCCTTCGTCATCTACTCCAAACCCAAACTTTCTCCAACTTTCACTTTTATCCTTGTCCCTGTCTCTGTCGCTAGGTAGATGGATGGATGGATGGATTAATGCAATGCATTCAGAACAGAACACAGAGTGATTTCTGTCCGTCCGTTGGGGGGAAACATATGTGAGGAGTGAGTGAGTAGGGAAAAGTAAACTTACTCTGTATGGGGAAAAAGCCAAGTACTAGGAAACTGTCGAACTTTATTCATCCACTCTAGCAGACTAGACTAGACTTTACCTTTCAACCAAAATCCATACTTTCATACTTTTCTAGGAAAAACATACATAGGTACATGCATAAAATACAGTAATCTGTACCAAAACCCGTTAATTAACTTTGAAATTGTAAAGCAACCGGCTGGCACTTGGACTTTCTCCGCGGACTAGGTCATTGTCCCTAGTCTAATAAATTCTGGGCCAGCTCTGGGCAGAATTTATGAAAATATTGTCTGCCAATTTAGTCTCTCCCTCCAACTTTAGACCAAGTATAGTGTTAGTGAAAAACTCCAATGGAGAAAAACCTCTTAGGATATTTGGATAAGAAGTACTTTTAACAGTAACTTTTGAGATTGTCACAAGAAGGTAGAACTACAAACACAGTGACATAACGAAATGACAGAAAATAAAGTAAAGATGTGCAAATATGAGTTTATATAGCAAAAATATTGTTTTGAGAGAGAGAATAACGCTTGAATCAACTCAAAGCATATTTTACTTTACATGACTTTCTCCACTATTCCTATCAAACCAGACGCAGCCCGTCCGGATTTGCTCAACTCAATATTTATACAAGATTGGACGCTTTTTTTACGTATGCCTTGGATTCTCATAGCTCAACTTTTCATTCCCCGAAAATATATTTGGAAATATTGCTGCTACACCAGGACCCACTTCCGGGGTAGAATTCTTCTCTTCTTTTAAGTAAAAAAAATGCAGGCCTTTTTCGGGAACACCCTGTATAACACTTTCTTCCTTTCGCCTCGTAGTCATAGTGTCCGTATGTAAATTCAAAGAGTCAGAGAAAGTTCGTTTCACAAACTTGTGAATAAACTTGTGTGTGTGTGGACTGGATAACCCAGATCTACTATACGGAATCGATCAACTTTTTAAGTCAAACGGAAAGAAAACTTTGTTTCATCTAGTTTTGAAATTGTCCTAACGTACGTACGTACGTACGATTGAGTTTCTTCTTGTCCTACGGGGGGAAAATTTAGTTTCAACAACTCCTTTCTTTTTGCTCCAATGCCCATTGTCTCTACTGAACTGTACGTACCGTACGAGGGAATCACTGAACACTTCAATTCACTCACTCTATCAAAAAGAAAATGAAAGGATAAAAACTATATTTAAATTCTGAGCTGTCTTTTTGGTTCAAGAGTTTGACTAATGACAGTAATGAGTTCTTTTTCTTTCTAGGATTTTCAGGTAAAGTTCAAACTTTCGTTATATGTGACTACGAAGAAGCAGCCACTTTTCATTTTGCTACGTGTAAGGTTATAGGTCATGGATATAGGTCATGGACTTTGACTGAGAGACTGTGACTGTGTGAAAAATTTAAGGAACTTCTGTACGTACGTTCCAAAAGTTAAGAAGATTGTCTGTGAAAGAATTCCCACAGTCCTTCCAACGGAGCAGATGCTTTGTCAGGAAATTATTTAAATCTCCATCCATCACTCGGCCGAGGCCACGGTTCGTTGAAACACCTGTTTGTATGTTTTTGTTTACATACGAGAGAGAGAAAAGGAAAAAAAGAAAGAGAAAGTGAAAGTGGGAGTGAAAGTCGCCGTAGGAGAAAGTCGGAGAAGCAAAAGGAAAAGTAGGATTGGATAAATTGAACGCTAATGCTGAAAGGAGTGAACGAGCAAAAGGAATCTTACAGTTTACTTTTCCATTCTTTACAAGGGATAGTCGTTGGTTGTAAAATTCATAGAAAATGTAAGGCCATGATTGTAGCTGTTCGAGTGCAAATTTCATTTCTAGACAAACCTACTGTAGTAATAATAAAAAACAAACACAAAATATTCTAAGATTTTCTATTTGTCTGTTCAATTCGCAAATACACAAATTTTGTTGACATTAAAATCATGCTGCTGAGCAATTTTTATCCAACGCTGACTTTTATGCAGAATTTAGTCCAAAATCCAAAATAATTCAAGACACTTGAGCCATTTTGCAACATGTAGAGATTTGACCTGAATTTGATATCGAAATACTGTCCCTTGTCAAGAAAAAAATTATTTGAAGCTGACTTTTTCGGAGAGGTACACAGTGCTGAGTGCGTGCACATGCACGAATGGACCAAATGGATGGCGTACATAGTTACTTACAGGGTGGTGCAGAATTTGATAAAATTTGTGTAAGAATCACTTAGTTCTTGAAAGGATTAACTTGGACCACCCAGTCCATGGCCATGTGTGGACTGTGGACTTAGGAATTCCAAGCGACACTCATTCTAAAGCACTTCTAGTGGACATAGTTACGGAGGAAATAGTGCAGAGAAGTCTTTGAAAAGAAGAAGTCTTGGAGGATTTTGTGTGCATTAGCTTTAGCTTTTTCCTTCTCCAGCTCAACTTTCTCCGTCTTTATTTTCTTCCTTCCTTTACTCCTTGAGTCAACACGGCTCAGCAAGGCACAAGCACAAACCTTCTTCTAAAAAGTCACTAAGTAAAAGTCAAAGTCAAAGAGGAAACGCTGGTCATTTCGGCCAGTCAGTTTCTTCAATCCGAACTCTACCTTACCAATTCCATGTCGTAAAGGCTAATGTGCTCAGGTTGTAGTAGTAGTCAGTAGTAGGTGTTCATTAATCCAAATGACCAGAGGATATTAGCTTGAATTACCTACTTATGAGGGTTACGTTGGTCTGAACGCACTTCTACTACGTTAGTGCATTTTACCTTAAGATTTTATATTTGTCTGTATTTTTCAGCACCTACGAATTTAATGACAAGAGAGTAGTTTGAATTATGAATTTTATCGAGTTGTCTTATTTTCTATAAAATCTCAAATATAGAATTCTAACCAAGGACCCAATAATTTTAATATTTGAAAATGAGGACACACTCACTCCACTATGAAAGTAGAGACGTAAAGAGAACCCGGGATTCTGACACGTATAAATTGTCACAGCATGTGGTAATGAAGTCGTCGTTTCCTACGACCAGAGGGAGAAGAATGAATTATTTCAAACGATAATATTGCGGCGTATACAGAAGAATCAATGAAATACAGATACATGATATGTACAGCATAATCGACCGATAAAGCTCATAACACTAATTCATATTCCATATTCCACTTAACACAGACTAAATTGCGCAACTGTAGACATCGTAGCATCAAAATTTTGTATGGCAATTTTTTAAAATTCGATAACATACTATTTATTAGGGTTACAAGTACACTCCAAGCTATTTACTAACAATGGTTATCATGAAAGACCTACAGTTTTTGAAATTCATATTAAATCGAACATGTTTAATGTTGAATGATGTAGAAGTGCAGTAGTCCAATTTTGAACCCAAAAGTCATCTTTAATATGACTGGACTGGTTCGAAAATGAAAACACCCGACCCAGATGTGTCCACCATAAATAAAGAAAAAAAATCAATGAAGCTCACCTGGACATTGTTTGGACAATTACTCAACTAATTTTTGAGGTGACAGGTTAACAATGAACACATATTCATTCTTTCTCTTCTAGTGGAGAAAGCAGATTAGACAAAGGGAAAGGAAGCCGGAGTGGAGAGTCCGCCAAGTGTTTGTAGAAACAGAGTGGGCTGAGGGGAGGTTGGGTCGTTTTGGCTTGGCGGGTTGGTTGGGTGAATGTGATGGACCTGAACCACAAAAGGAAAAGAGCTAACAAGGAGGTCAATTAGAGCCACGGATGGGAGTAAGTGGCGTGGCTGAGGCGAGAATAAGGGTCACAGTGAAAGCACAGCACAGACAGAGATAAACTCACACGCACACCACCACGACGTACGTTACGTACTACTACTACTACTTCTCTTGACTGATCTTTCTCCATGGACCGAATCCAAAGGTATAGGGTGGGCCAAAATCAATCCACCATTTCAAAAAATAATACAAAACCACCCATCGCAGAAAAGACCACGGAGAAATAGTGATCGAAACCTATGATTTTTTCTGAGGGATCAAAACCCCAACATAACGAGGCTGTTAAAACTCCATACGCCGAAATGTCCGAGCTTTTTATTGACTAAAAAATTCTTAGCCACCTTGTATTGGATGCTGAGCTTTAACTTGTGCTCACTCTGGACCGAGTGTGGTTGAAATGGATGCTCGAAGAAAATGAAGATGATGAGGAAGTGGAGCTCCAGCCGTCTTGTTCTCGCCTCAACTAATGGCCGCAAGGAAGAAACCACAAGGTCCCATTACTTAGATACAAGTCCAGACACAGACACAGACACATTCACTCTCTCCGTCTTTAGATTAGCCTACGACTTCCACATCTTCTACTTCTACTTCCGAGGATCCGATTCTACGTTCTACGCCAAAAGTTCATTTAGCTCAAAGGTAAAATGAAAACCTGAGAGAGAATTTCAAGAACAAGAACACAAGGAAGATCGTGCCGTGCCTTCCTGCCGTGCTCTGCTCTGCTATTGCCATTGCCATTTCTTAGACGTCGAAATATGTAATGCTAATGCAGAATGCGAATGCGAATGCGAATGCACAGAGTAAATGACAGGGCAGTCATTTCACACAAGAAGAAACAAAATTCTCTCTAATATATCTCCAGTCCTCTGCGCAAATACCTTACGCCTCAACTCATTTGCCCAACTGTTGCTAATCAAAATCTTCCGGCGTACAGTAGGACCGTCCGTCTTCTACAAATTCGGGAACCTTTTGAAACGAAGTATATCATATTTTCCAGCTTCCTCGGTACAATATTTACTTATTGAACCCTAATTGACCTAAAAACTCATAATACCAGTCCAATGTCTACGAAAAATTTCTTTGAATGAATATCAATTAATTAGTGTAATGAAAAATGAAGGCAAACCACAAAATGGGATATCATTTGTGCGTCCTTGAATTCTGGTCCAATAGATATCGGTAATTAAATGAGTAAGTACACAAATTCTAAACTTACTTGGAATTAGTTAGGATGATTGGGGAAAATCTTCTGGCTCTCTCGGATGATACGCTTCCTGAAATCAGCAAAACGTAACAAAATATTAGATACGCACACACATGGATCTACACTCAAGAAAGAATTGGAATAAAAGTAAACCATATGTCATCTTTTTAGAATTGCTTTGCAGTACTATATGACATAGGGTAACCTTCCCAACGCTAAATGGAAAACAACCCAATCTGTATGAAAAATACTTTTCGACAATTCCTCACGCAAATGTCAGTTGATTTTTTTATTAAAAATAAAATTTAGTCGTATGAAATAGACAGATCCTTCTTCTCTTCTTCTAACGTATGTGGAATTTCACATGCTAGTTACGTTCCAATAATAATTAGTTCAAATTATGACTGGATGAATATGCAAATGAAAATGTCCAAACGGAGATAACATAAACATCACAATGGACTACATAAGGCTGCTATGTTTAGAACTACTAATTATCCAAATAAGTAGTCGTCTGTAATATACAAACGGCACTTATGCCCTTCCTATACTGTACACGTATTAAAGATTTATTATGAAGACTCGTTTTAATCGGACTATGTACGCGTAGGAGAATGTAGAGTTGTAGAGTGAATGATACGCACGTCTCAAATTCCCTTGATACTCTCATGAATTTCTCACACTGTTCAAACCATTACCAATGAGTGGTTTTCATTCCTTGTTTTGACTATGGTTTAATTTCATAAACTATTCCATAGCTATGACTGACTATGACTCTGCGTTGCGTTGCGTGTACTACTGATCCATATAATTGGTCTCGTTTAGGTTTCAATTCTAAACAGAAATAAAATTTAACATGGTTCCATGGGTTCATGGGAGAATCCTAAAAAATATTGAACTGTTCGTACAAAAAATATGCACGAGTTACTTTTCACGTTGTTTTATTTCGGAAACAATATAGAATAATTCTCGAACTGCTGTGAAAGGTGATGTGTAAGAATATAATATGTGCAAGAACTCTGAACAACCAAAATCTGTTCATTTGGAAACTAAAATTGTTCTAAAAATTTCATAGCAAAATTTAAATAATCAAATCGACTACTCCTCAAATTCAGCCCATCTTGTACATTGACGAAAATATTATACGTTCGTCCCTCTCGTACTTGTTTGAATGTACATTTAATAGCCATTTGCATTGAAAATACCTAATTGAGTTGGCTACACTTGCTCTGTACCCTGGAAGAATGATGTAACCATGCAATGTAAAACGTAAATGAGTAAAAACTTGATTTTTTAAACATCATGGATGGCTGCATTGCTTGTGTGTCATCCAGGCCAGGCCATGCCAGGGTAAAATATAAAATATCGATAAAAACTGACTTCTTCAACTCATGATTGCACTTCCACAGCACTGCACTGTCCTGGACCAGTTTCGAAGAGAAGAATCTTCTTCTTCTCCCTTCAGATTACTTTCACATGATATAAACTTTAATCCCTAATGCATTCATGTAGAGCAGCCTCATTGTAAGAAAAAAAATCCGGTGGATTGAGTTCAACACAGCAGGGAGGGTTCACTTTTTCAAAATGCCTCAATTACCAACAACTCTCCCTATTCTTTTTCATATTCCACGCTTGCCATCTGCTCTTTGTTTTTTTACTGTATAATTTGTCCCATGGATTGGATTGTATGTACAGGGTGGTTCATGAGTGCTCGCTTAGTATTTAAATGCCCTCACGTAGCACAAACACAGCCACAGCCACAGATTGCGAGACAGGTGCTGGAAATAATTATGAACCACCCAGTACACATATGACTAAATAAAAATGCTGATATTGTACCTTCTACTACCTGTTCACTCACAAGGTGCACTATTTACTCACAATTTTAGTCGATCCTGGCATGTCACGCACTTTGGTTATTATTCTGTCGAGTAATCAAGGTGAGTTTGTCAAGGAGTAGTGCAATGCAGCAGTGTTTGAACAAAAAATTATGTAAGCCAAAGAAAAAAGGGTTCCTTCAGAGGCAAAATCTTACTTCTTTTTATAAAAAAAAATAGTGAAGAGATAATTTTGGATGATATTTTGTCTACACTCTACACATGCATGCATGCACGCACGCATCCATCCGCTTGCATTAGCATTATGGTAAGTAAACAAAACAAGGTCACCCGCCTGACGCGACCTTTAAAAGTGTAATGATTTAAGTAGTACGTACGTAGTACTTATTCCAAGAACAGTGAACCCTTACGGATTCAGGGCAAACATGTCGGGGTGGATGAAATATGGACTTAATGGACTATAATCGTATAATGAGCGAAAGTACACTCAAAACACTTTGGGAACACGTTAAAATTCTGTGTACTTTTTTGATACACTGCATTGTATTGTAAATTCGAAGAAGACTGTGTAAGAACTGAACTAAATAAACTGAAGTATTTTAACACAAAGTATTCAAATAAACACCTTGTAGTAAGTCCAAGTAGTAAGTAGTTTTACACTCATCATGGAAATCGCATCATTTCTACACACAAATGAGGTTCTTCCTGTCTGACTGGATAGCCCATTTATTTTTGCAACACCAACACCAACACACTAACAGATTAGACCATAGACCATAGACACAACTTTTACCTACTTTCTCAAATGACTCTACTAATGCCCTCATTTGACCGACCACCGACCGACACGAGTCACAATTTACAAAAACCCCCGTCAAAATCTACTAGTCCTATTTCCGAACCGTATCCAACCAAGTTTTACGTAGTAATGTGCTCTTCTTCCTTTTCCTGTAGTGCTGTGGTAAAGTGTTTTCCCGGTACAGTACTGTATAACCGGGCATCACAAGGAAAATACTGTTCATGTAAAAAATGCATGATTTTTTTTACATTGCACTTTATGATTTCATCAGCCGACAAAATCTTAGTATTTTTGACTAGAAATGATGACTAATTTTGAAAATTCTTGTACATTGAGATTGACATGAAAATTAGTTTCCTTGTCAAGATTGAAAATCCTTAGGGTTCGGCTTCGGCTGCGTGACCCTAATGTTTTGCAATTTCATCTAAGACTTCTTCTAAAGGATGAGGAACCAGAAATGATGCTCATCAAACGAATTGCTGAGCTAAGATTAATTTGAGACAGGTAGGATATTTTTCCAGCAGCACGGGATGGATCTGGATTTGCGGTGCTTGCTTTCACTTTCATTCCAACTTTCACCATGCAGCGCAGGCAGTGAAAGAGAGAGAGAAAGAAAGAAAGGCACATGGTGATTCAATTTAATTTTGAAAAGAAAAGTAATCCCACCTTACCATGTCGTTTACTGGGTCAACAATAATATTTGAGAAGGAAAAGGAAACGTAACGTACGTACGTACGTATGCAAGTTAAGCTTCCAGCACGAATCACATCACATCATAGCCGCCCGCCAACCCAACTCAAACCAAATATGCTGCTGGCGGGCATATTGCCAGAGAAACTTGAGTCAACTTTTTTTTTTAAAGCTCTTGATTTCCCTGGGTGGATTTTTTCTTGAGAGTCAATAGTAGTCGTAAGGTAAGGAAAGGCATGAGGAATATTCTTTTCTGCATGGGTGTTTGCAAACAAACAGAAAACGAAAACGCATTCGCATAAGAAAAGGAATAGAATGAAAACGATGAGTGCGTTTCATTCCTTCATTCGTTCGTGCACAAGGATTGAATCAATAACGCAAGGGCTCCGTCGTTGATCCACCTCAAATTGCATCAACTTTAGACGTTAACTCTTTGTGGTATAGAAGAAAAAAAATCACAAGGTATGATCTTAGTGTGTCAGTCAACAAAGTTAATAATACGTGAGAGCAGTCGTCAGTAGAGAGCAATCGATGATACGTACGTTCATGGTCACGTCTAGTCAGACAGAACTGAGAAGTCAAATCGAAATCCCAAGTTGGCATTTTCAATCGACCGTCAATTTTCAAATGTCAATATTTTTAGTGTTTTTCTAAATGCGTACCTAACCAATTTTTAGAATTGCGTTTAATATTTTGATATTGCGCTGAAGTGTTTAAAATTGCGAACATAGCAATATTTTTTTAAAAAAAGCTGTTATTGCAAGTACCGGTCCAATTTTTTGATGATTTGTCAAAACAGAGCAATTATTTCTTATCACTACCCGGAAAAAAATTACTCATCATATGCATTAGCACGTGGACTTGTCTCCCAAGCATCCAGACATGTACCCGAAATTCAATTTTATTTTGAGCTAAATTTGCAATATGGCAAATTCCTCCATCCAGACCGTCAGTAGATAAAACAGGCGCCAGTCAACCAACCGTTTTGTAATTTTCACAACTCGCAAATTGAACATTTTCCGCTGCACAGCAACCCTGATTTATTTCATTGCTTGCTTGTGCAGTGCTTGCTTGCTTGCATGGTTGCATGCATGCAAGCACGCTGCTGCTGCGGATTCAACTCGATCCCATAATTCCTGCCTCGCAATAAAAAATTTCTGCTAGTTTTTCTAGCAGCTTAAGTGCTGCCGAAGGGCTTTTGTGTTCAGTTCAGTTCATTTCTGCATTCCATGCCCCATTAAATTGTCCTTAATGGTGTCTGACCTATGACCTTCAAAATGTGAATCTAATCTCAGGCTACTATCTCTCCTGCTGTACGTACGTACATACTTGCACTGGTTTTCGGTTCTAAAATCATACATGGATAAAGTACTCCAATTTTCTAAGCCTTTTTTTCTGTACTCGGAGCAGCAGTAGCCAGTCTAGTTTATGAGTATTGTAGTGTAATGAAATTGTAGTGGTGGCCCGATCCGGTGGTGGCACGGAATAATATTTCAAGTAAAAGTAGTAGTAGAAAGCACACACACGCATTTCATTCTTTTCTTTACCTAAATAAGTGGAAAGGCGTCGATAGACACAAAACACAAAGTGATGGAGAAAAAAATATGTGCAGTCGTAAGTCGTAGTGCTAAGGTAAACTCACACACTGTCCTAGCGGAAATTTGCGTGACTAATCTAAGAGTCCGTAATCAGTCTATCGTTAGTTCCCGTGACACAAACATTTCAACGTCAGTTTTTCACATGTAGGGATAACCAACAACTTATGAAGGAAATATCCTTTTTTTTTCTTCTACTCACAATGTCAGAAGAACATGTGAGAAAATATCAAATATTTTATGCTTTGTGGT
>JAQGCB010000330.1:0-24305 GCA_034698835.1 Protaphorura tricampata
AAGTCACTGGTTTTATACATCTAAGGTCAAAAGGTTAGTTAAATGAGATTAAATACCCTCCTTGACCGGCTCCGAAAATGTTGGACTTCAACTAGTGTAGAATTAACCCGATATTTATGTTTTACTTCTAGAATAATTTTGTCACCCTTCCATGTTGGTTGTATATTTTATATGCAGAAGATTCACCCATCCTGTGGAAAAATAGTGCATGTCACAAAATGACTTGGACAAACAGACTGGTCAAAGATGACGGGTCGCCAGATTCATTCGAATCCTATAAGTACAAGAAGTAGTTTTAAGAGCTTTGTGAGATGAGAATTCATTCATCTCGTTGAAGTATTTTTATTGCAGATGCAATATTGCAATTTTGCTGAGCGGCTATGTTTTTACTAGTTGTGATTCAGACTTGTGTAGACATTTTAGCATATTTTATTCTCATGCGTTAAAATATTTTGTCGATTTGGAATTAGGGGAAACGGGAGTCAAATATAAGTCAGCACAAAGTGACTCAAACTTCTTGAGAATTTTCATTTACACCCTTATCCTTGTGCTCCTAACGTAAAAGAACATTTTATTATGAACAGCATCAGTCATATCTCACGAAAAGTGTAAAGATTCCTTGACTCAATTGATCGGTTGTTATTTCTGATTTTATGTATGTTATTTTGTTCACGGTAACATTAGATACAATAATGTTAATATGTTTTAAGAACAGGCATTAAGTTTGTATAATTGTATTTCCTTTTATGACTGAATTTGGAACTGCGGTAGTGTTGTCCTGGTCTCTCACAACATTTAAAAACGCTTTTATGATAACAGTACGAAATATTTGATTTGATTCTTTATTAGCGTGATATTCCAAAGCATTCAAACATACAAGTATGCAAATTGATTGTCTTAACATGGAAACACGGCTTTACTTGGAGCCGGACAAGAACGCATAGTTGACTACATTAAAGATGAAGTATATTAAATCAGGTTTATCTAATATAATTTATTATTTGACTATTATTATCGTTCGAAACTTATAACACATGTAAGATTTTTTTAATAGATTTCATACTGGTTTCATAATTTCACTTTATTAATCCAAACCTCAAGAGATAAAATATAGACTTCATAATATTGGAGTTTCATTATGAAGTCATGCCCGTAGCCCGAATACTCACATTGTTAAAAACGCTGACCACGTTAGTGACGTTAGTCGAAACGGTTCGTTAATTCCTGCACTTAAAAGTTTATTATCTTCCTTTCTAGACTGACAAGCACAACTTGGTTAACATTAGTTTAAATTCAATGGATCATTTTTTAGAATGAGAAGGACAAGTTTGACAAAGAACATTTAGACGGGAGGACTTTACTTATTTCATCAATACATTTCTCTGAGTACACAAATGTCAAGTTGTCACTATTGTTCTGTCACTTTTACCATTTCGGGGGTTAGGCAAGGTAGGACCAAATCTTTAGTTGTCCATTCTGTCCCGTCCTCCATCCATTAGTAGAGACTCAGGGATTCTCTATTCCATTCCACTCATCTCCATCTCGAACTACGAAAGTACTTACATTAAGAAAGTTCAGCAAATGACAATCCACTCCTTTCCATTCTTAGGATATTCTTATTACTTACGCTTCCCGGACTGAGTCAAATGGCGCCTCTCTATACGCACACGTACTCTCACATATCCTTCTCAATAAGACAGTAACCGATTAAAGTGTCAGACCCTCTTCTCCCGTATGGGTTTCAAAACAAGTAAAAGGAACAGACGGATCTATTGGACGATTTGTCTGCTTCGAATCGTTCCATTATTGAAACTAGGTGAGATGCAACATTTTAAAAGGTGAAAGGTATTTTAAGAGAATGAAAATCTGTCTAAACCGAAGGTACACGTATGATGCAGAGCAAAGGCAGATAACATACAATGGAAGATTTCTCGACAGTCTTACGCCTCCAAATTTTTATGTCATCCAGTGCCGAAGCATTTAAGTTTATTTAAAGAGTCGACCATTCAAACTAAGATTTGTACTAGACATATTGTCATGCATCGTAAAGCACGTTGTGAGGAGGTAGATCATGATTATGAGTTAGTACAAGCGTATCGTACTGTTCCAAAATGGCTGTTAATTTAACTATTATACAACACATAGGGATTAAATACGGCAGTTCTAACAGTACTAGCTCACAATAATTCATGGATATAGAAATGACCGGTTCGACTGGATGTCTTCTGATGACTGATTCGACTTCGAGAAAGGTCTCAAGTGAAGGCCATAAAAATTATTTATGCAATTTTGGTTACAAAAATCACATCCAGGACTGAGCGTAATTGAAAAATTGTAATAAAACTAAGTAAGTAAGAAAAATGCGTATTATTCAGCAAAAGTTTCTCGTGGTTCTTTCCCGGTGGCTCCAAAGAGGAGTTCCAAAATTTTGAGTACACCGGATTATTGTTTCGTTAATCAACAAACGTGCCCATGCTTAGTTAGCGTGAACAAGATAGGTGACTTCAATTGCTTTTTTATTATATATCGCAACTTTATATTGAAAGCTATTTAGCTATTTAGCTTTCAATATAAAGTTGCGATATATAATGCGCTAACGCTGCAGTCAAACTATAGTAAATAATCTATTCAAGGAATGCCTGGCTTCAGGTCTAATGTACATTGTGTTTTTATTTGTATATTTTTTAGTCCGCAGCACGTCGAGCGGGGACAAGTTGTGCAAATTGTAAAACTACAACCACAACACTTTGGAGGCGGAACCAAAACGGCGAGCCAGTTTGCAATGCTTGTGGCCTCTACTATAAATTGCATAATGTAAGTACAAGTCTTTTTATTATCTCATTTTCAATACATTGAAAGAAAGATGAGAATAAGTTTGACATGAAATATTTTCCATGCTTATTTAGAGAGTGGCCGATTCACTTCATATGTTTTTTGAAAGTAATTATTGTACCTAATTTGAACAAGTTTACTTTCTTACTTGAATGATTAACAATGAACGTTGTCTGAGGTAATTCGTATTGTATGTACGATGGTGAGAACTGTCATAGAATACTAGAGTCAGGGAAAACGATAAGATGGTTTTATTTACTATTGATTATGAACAAGATTTGTCAAACGGGAGCAACGGGCATAATTGTACCGTATTGTAGTTTGGATTTTGGGGGCGTTTTGTTGGTGCCAGTCTCCCGCTGTGCTGTGTGTCCAAGGATTAACTTTCCCAAAAACGGTTTTCTATAAGCAGGGCTCAGGGCCTAAGAGTATTGCATGGCATTGCATTGGATTTGAGTTTACACATAAAGGGGATTTAGGATTCTCAAGAAGTTGTTGGGTTGATCAGCAGGGAGTCAAGTGCACGACATTGTGACAAGTGGACGTAAGGATTCTTTGGCATTATTCTATGATGTCATATCTTACCTATGTCAAAGTAGTATTTTGTCCTCCCACTCCTGTTTCCTTATTGTGTCCTGGACATAGTTTGGTCGAGTACATTACGTTTAATTATTGTATTCTTTAACTTTGAAATTGTCTAATGAATGGTTGGGTGGGATGGAATGTTGGTGGACTCTGCTCGATGAAAGACACGCTGAATGGTGTACAAACAAATACCTTCCTTCCAAACAGTCACTACTGTTACCCTCTCACCCGACAAGGCATTCATGGAAATTGAGTGTTTTTGTTATCCTCTCATGTAAACTTTCAAGTAGCGTAACCCAAGTACGGTAATAGAACTAATGGCACGGGAGGAATGACATATTTTTAGTGGTGTATACGGTTGTTGAGCCGGGGTAAAACTATTTGTGTCAAACAATCAAGAATAAGAATTTCTCATGCAAATATCTCAACCTTTGACTTGACTCGACTCTTTTTTTTACAAAGTGAAGATTGAGATGAGGCGGATGTTTCACTCCACACAAGAAAACAGGTTCTTTCATTGTACATCTGTGAACGACTGTGATCTAAATTCTTTACGTTTATAATTGGAATTGACAGGAAGGATTCAATAGTATTTTCAATTAAATATTTTTAAATATAATACAACAAGAAAATCTGCCAAGATATAAAAAGTTCAACCCTAAGAACAGGGAGCACACATTCTCACGTTTTGTTTGTACATTGTACATAGAATTTTATTACGTCCCGCAAGGGATAACCAAAGACCCGCTGTCACTGCTTTATAAACGAGGAAGGAACAAACGTTTATCATGTATGACGTTGTGCTTGGATCCCTGATAGTTATTATTAGAGACTATTAAAGTTATAGTCACCACACATCTATTGAGAAAGACGAAACGAAGACCTCCGACCGACTTACAATAATGCATTATATCCCCCAAAAAATTAAGTCTCGGTAACAACAACATTCACTTTGCATTTGGGAAATTTCCAGTTTCAAACTTGATTCCTCGACTTACTATTGCAGTGCAGCGTACCGGCGTGTGTTCGCCGTGTATTATACTACATTATTCTAGTCTCTAACAGTGACATTTTTTATTCCGTTTCAGGACACTATCATGCTGTCCTATTCAATAACAAAAATGACCTACGACCTAAAGTACCGCACCTCCTGTGGTTTTCATCCACGACAGATTTTGTACTACGGTTATGGCAATGCAATGCACTACACAATACACTTAATCTCATTTGTTTGCCGTGTGCTCTGTAGCAAATGTAGCTAAAGTTAAATCGTTTTTCCCCAGTTTCATGTTCTCAAAATTATTGGTTACATAGTAGTGAGAGTGTATTGTTAGATTTTGCAATTCTTTCAATCTACACAGAAAGAAAAAATTGGAGGAGTGTGTGCTTTATGTTTAGGATTTGTCTGTCGGGAGCCAATAGGTTAGACATTTACATAACATTGAAGTACAGCGTACGTATTGAGTGGATGAGTGAAGTGACGGCACGACATCACTTAAGTAAGGGGACTATTCGCTCATCTGATCTGTATACTATGTACCCCTTCTGAGCAGATGAGTGTTGTGTGTTTTAGGAAACATGGCTATCGAATTTCGATGTTTTAAGAAGTTGATACAGTTGAGAGGGAAAGATGCCGACAAGACTATTTGTTACGAATTTCCGTCATTTTCTTCTTTACTCGAAACGAGGAGCTCCCCCTCCTCCTCTATTTTGGACGTCGACGAGACGAATTTAAACATCAAGTCCCGTATTTCTCTCACAACAAACATTGTATGTTTAGCTTTAATAGACCTATTCTCTAAGGTCCTTTTCTACTTCCTCTGAGACTTCTACTTGAACTGTGAGCTTGAATCTGCAACTACGAATTGATCGAGTACACAGTTACGAACGATTCCTTTCCGGATTGCTTCAAGTGCAAGGAGACTGTATTTGAAAAATCAAAGCCACGATAGACCCGTTGTTGTGTTCAGCTTGAGTAAGGACGGACTTTGTAGTAGTAAAAGAAGTCCGGAAGAATTGGTCCATCAGAGACCTAATGACCGCAACAAAATGCATGGAGTAGGGGCTTTTTCCGCGAAATGTACATGTAACGTGTAGTTTGACCGGAAGGAATGTTGATGATGGGACTAACACTTCAGACTTTGTTTTTCATGAAATCCCTGCACAGTTATACATTTTACTTCTATTTGTGCAGACATATACGTAGTAGAAAAGACAATGATGTCGCCCTCACTGGTCTTTGGGTCCCACACAATTGTGACAATCCTTACGGATGGGAAATTGTTTGTTGAGGAGTAATGTGTGGAATGCCAGGTTAAAAGAAGAGAGACAGAAGAGAGGAAAGTTGCTTTGTGAATCTAAAAAATATTTCTGGCTGCACAAAGTGAAAAAGAGATGAGTAAAGTATTCTGTCTCAGTCGGAGCGTCAACTGAGTTCAGTAGGTAGGTAAGTAACTGGTAGGGACTTTGGGTTGGTCCAAACGAAGGTTCATGTTTTTCTATGAATTATTGATGCAGTTGTGAGTCTAGTGTCTACGGGATGAAAACGGGCGACTGGAGAGACAGAGGAAAAACCAAATCAAGCTATAGCCCCTAGTTGGAATTGTTGAAGAGGCGACAGTGTTTAGGGTCGCATGTCGCCGTCAGTGTCCCATTTCCATTCCATGTCATGTCCCAAGGGACCTCTAAGGTTCATCCATTATTCTTATTAGCATCACAGACTAACTAGTCAAGTAAAACCAACAAACATTTTTCAGCCAATCCCTTCCCCATGTCATTCCATTGTTTCTCTCTCCAAGTGTCTCAACAGAGAACTGATTATCTATTCTCTAGACTTTACAGAGCCTTTCAACTGTATAAAGGTTCTTATTTTTCCTTTAGTGATCCATTCCTTCCTTCTCTCATCATCATCATTTCTTTTCTGGTCTCTACTTGACTGTCTAGAGTCTTGAGTTTGGCTTTCCTTCCAGCTCAAAGCAAAGACCTCATTAGAGGTTGCGCTCCAAGAACCTTTCACGGATGGCCTCCAAACCAAATGAAGTCACTATGTTTCCAAAAAGACAATTATAAGTTGTCTCAGCGCTAGCGAAGAAGATTTAATTAAATTCACTCGCCAGCACAATCCCATTATGCGTCCTCTTCTCATTACGCTCTTTGAGCGAGTCTATTACTTTGCTTACAATGTGAATCCACAACATTTTTTTAGATTTATAAACTTACAACATTCGTAACACTCAACCTGTTCTTGTTCCTCTTTTGAATTGCAAATGGAATAATGTGTAGAGGTGTGAGTGTGAAATAAAGAATGACCGTTTCGTTCTTTCGAGCAGGAGATGTTTCATTATTTTCTAGGTACGTGTCATATTCCTCTTCCCTTTATAGCTATTAATAAAATTCGGAGGCAGTGACCCGATTTCTTTAGAGGGTCACCATTTGAAGAGGCTGATGACTTGTTGCGTGTTGGGTTTATCTCTATCTCTTGAAACACAAAGAATGCCTTTTCAATGTTGTGCAAGGTGGTTATAGCATGTTTCCTTGTGGCCTTCTGCATCCTATCTCATGTCCTCGTCTACCTTCCCTATGGGTGCAGTGCAGTGAGTTTGATTTTTACACTCCCTTGCACCCAAACCTCAAAAACAGGAGTGAGTGAGTCCTGTGTGAGGTGTAAGATTTGAAGTCAAGTAGAAGAGGCTTAGCACAGCTTGAAACGTGTGAGAAACACAATTCTATTTCTATAGGATTTGAAATTACGGATAAACTGGGACAGGCAGGATGGGGTGACTGAGGTACACACATGAAAATTAAATGTTTTTACTTCTTTGATTCTTTGCCCTTTTGTGAGTTTTTGAGTGTGAGGAGAGTAATGGGTATTATAGCTTAGGGCTCAGCGTTTAAGGCCACAATTATGTAACCCGCCGCATTCGTTTAGGAGGGTTGCGGAGGGAGAAAGAGAAGTTAAAGTAATCTTGTTCCATTGTCGTGCGCCACTCCGTCGTTTTTCTATCCGTCTGTTCGGCGTTTGTCTCATCTGACTCGGGGAGCATTAAAAGAGAGAGGAGAGAGGAGAAAGAGCCATAACCAAGCATGGAAATTGCAATTTTATGGTAGATCTTCATGGTCTTTCCTCCGTATTGAGCCTTTGAATGGGAAGCATCACCAAGTCCTTTTGATGGATCTATTTATCTGGAGCGTGCAGGCCGACTGCCCGACGCTCTTCCTACCAAAATTCAATCCCTTCCAGTCTCACTGTCCTCAAAAGGAACGTTGGTTGAATTGACGGGATAGTATCATTGTCATATGACTAAACTTCATTCAACGAGGCTTCTCAAAACTAATTTAGTCCCTTGGTGTGGATAAGGGAATACGATGTGAAGATTACGCAAATCATTCATCTCCCGTGGCTCTTCATTCCGCATCCGCACTGTACTGTAATAGAGAATAAATGTGAACTTGGAGGAGAGAGACTCCTTTGCTATTATTCTCTCCTCGCAGAAACCCCTACTACAACTACAACCCTTCGCTCATCCCCAATCCCCACTTCTCATCCTATCTTCTCCAGTCTATTCAACCACAATTTTCCTATTTGGAAGAATACCCAGCTAAATTACAAGATAAGAAAGAAAAGCAATTGTATTACATTCCAGGGGAAAACTCACGGAAATCGAAATTCGAGTTGAATCGAATTTAATTCGATCAAGGGTTGCACTAGTAGGGCTGATGAAGGGCTGCTTGTGTTACATGTTGGCTTCTCACTTTGGACGGAGGGCAAGTGGAAAGTGTGCTTTAAGTTTAGATGACGAATTTCCTCTGATGACTGAACTCTGAGCTAGCAGGCTACGGCTAAGAAATAGGTTGGGGTTGAGGTTCGTCAATATTAAGGACGGGAGTGGTCGGTAAAATTGGTAAACAGTTTCCATGCTCGGTCGCCCGGGTCAAAACAATTACTATTTTCAGTGGTTGATGAGAAAAATAATGAGAAGAGCGAAGGGAAAGGTGTCGAAGGTCCGCCTTGTTGACTGATGGAAGCGTGGGATGACAGAAAGTTGAAAAGACCCAAGAGTAGAGAAGTATTATGGGCGGGTATGGGCACTTACTAAGTCTTATGAATAGGTGAGACATTATAAGTAAAAGGTACTAAAGGAAATGTGCAGGGAGGGAAGGAGTGGAATGAGAAAAAAACGAAACATTAGTTTTTTTTTCATGTGTACGCGAGGGAGATGAGCAGACACATAATTAGATGTGTAAAGAAGGGTCCCCATTCCTAAACAGTAGGATAGTTATTATGATCCGGAATTGACAGTGTTCTGATTTCAGATCACCCCAGGTGGTAACGAAGACCCCCCGAGAAGTTCAAGATGTATTCTAGTACTAATGTGACACTGATTAATGACTTTCTAGCGCACTATTTCACTGATCAGAAGCTTTAGAATGAAGGAGGCGCTTTTATTTTACTTAACTTCCTTACATCTCCTTCTCAGTTTGGCCACAAACTCTCACCTATATACACAGAATAGGTAGGCATGGTTTGCGATTAGCTCCAATCTGGAACGCATTGAGTCGAGTTGGAGAGAAGCGTGATGTACTTTAGTGCGGAGATTGATGGGTTGCTCATTAGCACTTACGGAGTGGATAGATGAATGGGTCTGCTTGACGAAGGAACACGTGCTAGTGAAGGTACGTTAGATGGACAACCGCCTAGACAATGAGTGAATGAAGTCAATGAATCAGGGAAGGAATTGAGGAGTTGTCCCCTCATCACACAGCCTCACATTTCTCTACGCTAAAAAAATACATTTCGTTTAGGTTGGTCAGACTGACACCTAAATAGTTTGCCCCCTGCCAGGCAATTTGCATTTTTAATTACCCACAACAAATTGGTATTAACACCCTCTTCATTCAACTGGAGGACACGGATCACTTTGGAATTCCTTCCATCCATTTCTCTTCCTCCCGTCCCGTCCCTCCGTCCGTCCGTGCCATGTCATGTATACACACAGTACAAATCCAAGTGTTATGCAACAAACAATCCAAACCATGCTTACCCCTCGATTCTACAACAATGAGAATGTAACAACTTACACTTCAGCCCTTAACTGGCTAAACCTCTCCAAGGCTTTTTCTATCAGAGAACACGAGAAAAGATAAGGGAAAAAACTTCCGTTCGCGTGGTCCTGAAGTTCGATGCTTCTGCTCATGATTGCGAAGAGAGATATATTTGAAAGTATAAGGTAGACAGACATTTGTTCAGTGAGTTCACTTTAATTTTTTAACCCTATGAAATATGAACAAGTCCATAACTAACAGAGAGATGAGTTTCCTACGATGGAAAGTTCGAGGCAAGAAATTTTTTTTCGTATGCGGTTCAACCGCTCTCACTTAACAGTTTCGTCCTGAAGGCTTCATTTAGTGGAGTAAGAACGGAAAGTGAGTTCCTGTAATATAAATAATTATGTAATGTATGGAGTGAAATTGTATTAAAATGTAGTAAAATCAGTCCTTCAATTGGCTTTTTTTTTTAAAAAAGTTTTTAGGGCTGAGTGAGAATTTGTGTGCGTTGAAAGGGTTTTGATGAAGAGAGGAGTGGATGGGGAAGGTAGGAGTCCAGATGTTACTTGAGTAAAAATGCATGCATGCAGTCCAAAGGAAGAAGGATGTAAAAAATGCACCTGCCTTAACGATTAATATAATGATAGGCTTTTAGCTACATTTCATTTGAGGGATCCATTGGCTGGACTTAGACTTTGAATTGTCTTTGTTGTAGGTAAATCGACCCTTAACCATGAAGAAAGAAGGAATCCAAACACGGAACAGGAAGCTATCTTCTAAGTCAAAGAAGAAGAAAGGTTGTCTCTCTATTGATGTCATGAAGCCTCTCGATAAAACTGCCTTTTCAACGTTTAATCCGGCTGCTTCTTCCATGTCACCATATATGTAAGGATGGAATTCTTGACTCCAAGAAAAAACATTACATCTCATCTGCTGCTCCACCCGTTTACATGAGTATTAATTAATTAATCCGTATGAATGAAAATCTCCAGGTACCACAACGGCGGAATGCATCATCACCACAGTGGCGCAATGGGAGGCGGATTTGTTCCCGCGGGGCCACCTATGGGAATGTCAGGGGTCGGCATGGGTATGGGAAGTCTTGGACTGTCTGGGCCCGGTTCTCTGGGGCTAGGATCCACTGGTCCGCTTGGGTTGCCTGGTCATAACATGAGCGTAAGTCAAAATTGTTTTGACGTTCTCCTATTAATTGTCCTCGCAAAATTTAACAGTAAGAAGAATTCTTACATTTCAAAACATCTTGGACTGATTTTACTTTCGTACATTTTTAAATGTACTTATAACGTGATGTTTTGAATATTGGAAAGAGGGTTGCTTATGGGAATAATTATTTTTTTAATACACGGCAGGCAGAATTCATTTTACAATATTGTCTGGATGTAAAAGTTTAGCTATTAGCACGACTTGATCTGACCATGGAAATATCACTTCAACTGAATTATTTTACTGATAGGGCGGTTGGAGGACGGAATATACCTGAACTGGACTCAAATCTCATTTTATCTCACATACATAGATGTGGGTCTGAGGAAGCAAATATTATTGAACCAAAATGATCTCGTTTAGCAAGAAACCGACGATGACTGTTATTCCTAACCGGACGGAGTGTGATTCATCTACAAAGACGAACTCAGTACGTTCAGAGAAGATATAGTCGGAATGGTCCAGCAACAAAATACCATTTTTCACCTTTTTGACACAGTTGAACAGACAGTTACCAAGGGAGGGACTTTTAATTTATTTATTCCTATTACTCACGAAAAATAAATATAAGGCAAGCCAAGCCCCTCTGTTCTATGATTGGTGGGAATTGTAGTGTAGCGAGAGGAGACATATGGAGTGGTAAATTGAATCCAAGCCAAATGAATAAGACGTGAGAATTGCATCGAAAGTCATACTAATAAGTGCTTATTCCAAGCAAACCCCACCCCACCCGTCTTTCCAGAGTTTTACATGTACATTTTAGGTGTGTTAGGTAATGAGTGATGAATTTATTTGGTTACCTGTACGTGTATGTGTTGTGAATGCGTGAATATTTGAGAGACAAATATTCACAAAATGTGCAACATATTATGATGTTTTAATTACATTTAGACCTCGGGAACCTGTTATTGTACACCAACCAATGTAAGTAATTAGAGTACACATGCATCTCCCAACGTTGTCTTTTTACAGACAGTTCAAGAAAACAAGTGATTCAAGTTTGTTATCTGTACACAGGTTGAATTTGAGTAAATTAAAAATAACTTATTTCGGTAAAACAGGTGAGAGAGGTATCCTAGGGCAAAGTTACGGCGAGTCAATATACATAGGTTAGATGTAGAAGTACAATGGATAACAATAATTACAGAAGTCACTGTGAATATAGTAATGAGAGATATTAATTGTCTCGTGTCAGAGTTCCCAAAAGACATCATAATATTCACAAATCAATGGTTTTCATGACATGTAGCAACTGAGAATGCTTCAAACTTTCCTGAGAATAAGCGAAACGTCGAAAAGATTTATAAATAAGGAAATGGAAGAGAATTTTAAATGTGAAAAATATAATTTCTGTGCTCCTTTCAATAATAAGAAAATTCATTGATTTTGAAAATAAGGTAAAACGTTGTTTTTATTATTCTTGCGAAACCACCATGAATGCTACGCAGTGTAGTCAACTTCTTTATTAGTTGGGAATATTCTCGTTTTTTCACACCGTGTGATTTCCGCTCAAGCTTCTCTTCTTGGCAATTCTCTGACTACCAAGTATCCCATTTCCTTCTTCGGCGCATCCGAGCAGAATATCAGAGAGCTAGAAACACACTCGGTTGCTTTCTCGACGAGTTATCCTTCTCGTACATTTACTTACTAGTTTTACAGGATATGAGAAAAAATCGAAAGTCATTCCTGGGTTGACTACAACCAAATGTAAGAAAGGGGAAAACAGTACTGGGAGCGAGCATGGTGTAAGTGCACTGCATATTAAGGTTAATAGCAACTTTTGCAAGAGAAGTAAGTTAAGGGAAGGGACGCCTCGTGCCGCATCAAATTTGGTGAACGTTGAGCTGAGCTGAAATTGCTACAATTTAACTGCATGGACTAAGGATTTACTGCGAATTCATTTGACCGTGTCAAATGTTTCTTATCTTGGACAAACACTATCCAAAAAAAGGGGGAGCATGAAGTTAGACTGCAATTCCATACAGTGATCCGCTTGCTTAGAACTGAAATGTACACTCTCTGTGGGTTTAAACGAAGGGACACTCACTCGTTTTCGTTGGCTGCCGCATGGCCTAGCTTTCAGGGTGATTGATCGCTCGACACCCAGGGAATCCCTCGCAATTGAAAGGATAGAAGAATATCTTAGGGTCAAACTAACTCCAACGAAGACCGAACACAAGACAACGTACTTCGTACGAGTTCCTTTGTTCTTCCTCTCTTACACCCTTCTCTACATTCATCGCTATGTATTTCATCGACTTGAGCTGTGATTATTACCCAAAATTTGAAATCAAACGGATGAGTGAGCATGTCACATTGAGTACGGTGTTGGTCATTTTTCCGACGACCAAATCCTAGCCGAAATTAGATTCCTCCCACTCTTGATTTTTATTGTCGTACGTGTACCTCTCAAAGAAACATTTCTCTCCAACTTCAGATCGAATCAACTCGTTATATATTTTCAATAAAAGAGAGGCCGCTAAATTGTTTTATTTCATCTGTCATTGTGTGAAAAGTTGCTAAACAAAGCTTTCTAAAGAACGTTTTTCTAAAGAATGACATCAAAGTTTATGTGAAGAAGAAATGTGAAGTTTTGAATGGGGTTCGGATTGGAATGCAGTTGGTAGCAAGCGTTTTTCGTCCAGTGTGAGTTTGATTGATGTCTTGTTTGCCATTAATAGTGGGTTATCCCATTGTTCATAAATTCGGAGAGCCAGAGAGGAGAGTGGCAGACTGGCAGGATTTTATGGAATTGAAAATGGGGCGGAGAAGTTCCCTTTTCACTACGGAATCTCTCTCCGTACATAAGAAAAGACGACAGCATCAACGATTCAATGGAGTCAATTCTGAAAGCATTTAGTAGAAGTGTTGAGTGAAACAGTAGTTCTTTAGAATGAGCAACCAACCTAGCCCTGCCTGCACTTCATACCGGAGCTTTCGTATGGTTATTTGATTGCGTTGTCTTTCAAATTGTATTGTGGCTGTGACCATATCAAACACAATTCTATCACAACCATCTTCCCTTCATGAATTTGGGCGTTCACTTTTAGTTCTTCGTTCAATTTTCAACTCACTTTGATGTGATTTTACAATTTCTTTAGATCGACACAAACCTATCAAACTTATGTAGACACTACTGCCTTCACATAGTGCAATGAAGATAGCAGGAAGGAATATTGCTTTGAATATGTGCTAGTCCTATCCTATTTGAATATTGCATGTTTGCACGGTATATAGGTATATTATATATTCTCTAGTTAAATACTGCCTTTATCTCTTTCTGAACTGAAAATGTGAGAGAATCGAACGCGAGAATTCGGCTTTTACCTTGAATTTCTCACTCAACAAATTATGGAGTCTATCGACATTTGTGTTGTGATCCGCGTAGGTCTTACACAAAAACATATAGCAAATCTTTATACGCACAGTCGAATGGAATGCAATGATTGATCTTTAGATTTACGTACCTCTTCATCTATTTCTCCGCACTAGAAATAAAAATCATGGCTTTTGTTCCAACTGTATCATCCTTTTGTATAGGATAGACCGAAGGCACGAGCTCTCCCCCAAACGTGCATGCCCAGCTTCATGCCACATTGTAATTAACCAAAGAAAAGTGGTTGAAACAAAAAGCCAATCCTTTTTTTATTCCATCTATTTCGACCACAGCTACAGACAAACTGATTGACAAGGGAGTTTTGTCTGCTATGCACCTCTCATCTTTTGTAGTGTAGTTACATTGCTTAATATTGTTGGACTACAAGCAGGGCATCCCGCTAATCTTTCCTGAACTTGATTCTTATTACTTCCCGACTCTAATATGGGGAATGTTCGTCAGCTCGGTTGTAATGGAATAGAATGGTGACTGGCATCATTTCAACTTTCAACCCACAATAGTCGAGTCATGATCAACCCGATTTATCAATCTGTTTCTACCCATCCGCAAAACAATGTTCAATACAACCAAACTATTTTTGCCGTCGTTCTTAAATCTTAAATCATTCTCTCAGTTGTTTGCATTCATCATCTTCCCTCGACCTTCAGGCCTGGCACGCGCTTCGTTTCCAAAGCAAAAGAGCCAAATTGATTTCTTGATTTTTTCTTTAACGAGTACAAATACAGTAATGCGATGAAAATACGCCCTTAATTTGCTGACTTAAGGTATTATGACAATCAAAAAAAGCTTTGACTAAACAACTTAAAAGCTATACACACATTCATAGTCAACTCCATTCAACGTCCACAAGATCCATTGAAATTGACGTAATTAGAACATTGCGTGCGGCGCACTAGTTGGTAAGTTCAAATAAACTTGGACGATGATCTGTACGCAATATATGTATCGTAGCGGCAGTCACATAGTGAGAGTGAGTTGAGTATGGTAGAGCAATGCCAGACGAAAAGATGACCAAAAATTTAATAGAGATTGTTAGGTCATAAATCAGTTTTTAGCATAAAGTGAATGCCACACAGGGAACACGCGAAAAAACCATCCCATTCTTCTTTGTATATATGAATAAAAATCTTGCTGAAAACTTCCGCTATATAGTAGAGTTCACAAAAATTACTCGTTGTACTTGTTTCAGAATGAGCATTGCATTGCATTGGTTTTAAAGACTTAATGGGTATACAATCAACGCAATGTGTGTGGTTTCCTGCAGCTTGTTTCAAGTCCAAAGAGAAGTAAATAATAATAATAGAGGAACTTGTAGACGCACAGGGTTGCGCTTTGATAGTGAAGAAGGCTTTCGGGTGAATCTCGATCACGGGTCGATTTGAATACATGTACTACACATAAATACTTAACTCTCAATTGTATATAATTCTCTCATTACCTTTCTAGATCTACATTATGTTATTTGCATTATTGTTCGTAATTATTGGGATAGGAGGGAGATGGTACTTTCCGAAAAATTATAATTTGATGAACACGGTTGTGGTTACTTTAGTATTGGGGTGTGTCCACAAAAGAATAGCATAATATACGAATTACACATTCTCCTTCATAACAGCTCGTTACAAGCCAAGCTTGAAGTGAAGGCATGTGCTAACCGCACAACCAACCCTTTCTGGTCTAAATTCTCTACATACATAAACCTAAATGGTAGGATGGGATGGATGCAAATCAGAGTCTAAACCACAAATAAGTTCAACTTATTAAAGTGCATCAACAGCGGACCGAGTCATGGGTTGTATCAATCTGTATAAAACAAAGCGGAAGGCATGACACTAAGGTTTGACTTGTAATATAACCTGAGAAAGAATAATATTACTACGGAGGATCTAAAAGCTGCACCAATTAACAAGAAGTGAACCACAATCGCCATAAAAATTCCTGGTCGGCCGCACAATTATTTTTACGATCCTATATCTACTAACTCGTCAGATTCAGATGAAATTCGTCCAACATCTCGTTTCATTAACGAGGTGATGTTGCGTTAAAGCCAACATGTTATTCCTCCTTGTTATTCACATGAAGGTAAGGAGGGGAGAGTGATTGTCGAGACCAAGTTGCATACTCGTTCCTGTGTTAAACCAACTAAACATTGGACAAAGGTTGTACAGATTGTACACCTTACATATTAAGGACCTTTCCATTTCTTCCTTCATTTCAGGTCCGAATCCTTCTCAAGGAAAACTGAAGGAACAAGGAGGCAAGGGCATTAGTTAGCCACGAGGAATTTTTATTTGGGTAATATTAAAATAAAAACAAAAGGTCCGCTTCACATTCACACAGCCCTATGCCATACTACCACCACAACTCTCGGGCCAGCATCCTCGAGTATAGAAATCCAAAGTGGTTTACACGCACCGACCACCCCAAAGCAAAACGACATTACAAAAAATGTCCACCCTAATAAATATGAATTTTGAAGAGAAAACCTGTCCTGCGAGCAAAGGGGCTGGAATGCTGGATGTGATGCAAGTTCGGATTCATCGTAATCCTATGGACTTGACTTGAGTTTGATCGAGTCAAACTTTAGCTTTTATTACAAACAACCTTATGCCAATATTGCTATACCCATGACATTGATTTTTACATAGGATAATAATATCCGAATGTTTAAACAAGAATTGCGATGATAAATACAAAAGAGTTAGAAAAGTACGAGTTGAGGAGAGGGAAATGATTGAGTGGAGTCGTCAATACATAGACAAGAATGAGATGGTGGTAGATGGAGATTAGTGGATGAGATTTTACGAATTAGATATAGGAGAGATGAGACAAGTTGAAGAAAGCAAGTTTGAAAAGAAATGTAATACTGTTTTGTCCCTCCAGTTTATGTGAGTCGAGGTTCAATTTTACGGTCGCCGTAATCAATCACTGCGTTCGAAACTTTTTGACCCTTCTGCTGCTGCAGAAAAAAAAGGATTTTGAAACCTGCCATGGGACAATTCCTAGTCAAGTCAAAGGGGAAAACACAACAGATAATTATAAGACTCTGTGTTCACTATAAACACCACAACGAAGATTTTCTGACATCATCTCAGAAAGTCGTAGTTTTTGGAGAACATGGACCCTTCTCTTGGTTAGTTTTATAATCATTTCTCTAGATCCTATCTCTCTCAGTCCTCTGAACGTCTGACTTTGTTTATTCATTCAGCTATAAAATTAACGCGCGTATTGGCTTCAGTCGATACCTCAGTCGGAACTCTAAAAATGTCGTACGGACTTCATGCGTGTTCAACTAAGTTAAAGGCCTGGCTGATTTAATGTCGAACATTTTACTTTGTACAAATCTAGAAGTATTATACATACTTGATTAATAATAGGCCCTATGGTGTTAGCTACGATAAGACTCTAAACATTACAATCACCGGACAGTGGCTGCGAATTTCGTACTTCTAATTTGGTGTCACAAATCCCGAGAGAGAGAGAACGTCCCTTTAATCAGGAATTCTGCTAACTGTAGGTCGCCACAACAGAGCTGTCAACTGTTTTTAAAAATATTTAAAAATCATTTAAAAAATATACCTATGGGTGAATACAATTATATGATCATATCTTGGGTTAAGCCGGGATATTCGTGGGATTGAAAGTTCTGCTTCGTTTTAAGACTAAGAACCGGCTCTGCCTTGAATTCATTCTTCATTCGGGAACTATATATTAAAACTCATTTTGCAGTGTACAGTGTAATTAGAAATAGACAAAATTGCGGCCACCCAGAGATTGTTATCTTTTCTTTATGCCAAAAATTGACGTAGTTTGTTTTTCATTTGGATGAAATCCGATTTCGAATTGATTTAAATTGATAAAAATTCAAGAGTTCAAAATTTTCTAAAGAAATTAATCCGTTTCGAATCCGAATTTTGACAATTGGAATCGGAATTGGATAATTCGAATCCGAATCAGAAATTGTGTTGTAATAGGATAGAATTCCGATCATGTTTTACTACTACACCCGCTCCTTTCGACAGTCTGACCAGAAAATCTTATACGCCGAAATATTGATTTAAAAACCATCTATAGTACTTATTGTTAGAAGACAATTTTATATTCCACTCTAAATTAGAATATAAAATTTCTTTCGATAATCTTTAATTGTATAATTATAATAAAGTGCGAGAAACTAAATTGGTATTTGCACAAAATCCACCGAAAACATAATTCATCACGCTTTCAAAGTTTACAACAAAGATAACAATGTTGAAACTGAGACCTCATGGACTACTAGAATAGACAAACATGCACCGAATATTATAACAATAGAGTAAAAGTCATGAGCACTTGTCATTTGGGACGAGGTAAGCTAAGAGGTTGCATGTCATGATTTAATCATGATTGTCTCACCTGAACGCAGTGACGAGAAATTAATTGTTGAACTATACAAATTAGGTATGATTATAATCTATCTCGCCAGCGCAGCCCCTTCCTACCTCCTCCACGTAGTTTTATAATAACGCACATCTAATAAAAAGAACAATAATTTTCATACTTCATTATAATATACTTGACCGCGTTTCCAAAAAAACTTAAATTCCACATCTCAATTGGACAGGAATGCGAAGGATTTAAGAAACGACTGTGTGCTGTATAGCCATGCCGATCCACCTCCATCATATAGTTGCATTGACACCCCAAATCCTAATTACATCAGATAGTCTCTCAAGTAGAACAGTTTAAGTTGTTGAACAACAACAAAAAAGAACAACGCAGGCATGTGTTAACCAATTAAATTGTACCTTTTGATTCGTTTTGATTTGATATGATTTCTTTATTTAAGTGTCATCCAAAAGCATTCACGTATACGAGTACACTTAAAAATATAATTACTTATATCAGAAATTGTAGCACCGAGCAGTGACTAATGAATCAATGTGCCTTTTAGTTGTGCATATTCCGAGCTTACATGCATTGTTGATAACCTTAATCGAGTAATCAATGAAATGAGATTACATAAATTCATGATTTGGTTAAACTAAGTTAGGCATTTCTAAAGATTTGTGGTCAGGTCAGAGGTAAAACGTTCAAGTCGTCCCTCGATTGAAAAGTCATCGTCACC
This sequence comes from Protaphorura tricampata, assembly GCA_034698835.1. Lineage (NCBI taxonomy): Eukaryota > Metazoa > Arthropoda > Collembola > Poduromorpha > Onychiuridae > Protaphorura > Protaphorura tricampata. Next base: position 19,191 of record JAQGCB010000330.1, read on the forward strand.
TCACCGTACCCGTACCATCGTATGCGTAGACCTTCATTCAGTGACGCCACCGTAGAGTAAACCAATTAATTAAACCATCAATATGTAGCTTACACAATACATAATATTCATAAGAAAGACTTTGAGAGCAGAATTGATTATGGAACGTTGCGCGAAGTTTATTTTGAAAAATATATCACACAACTTTAGCATTAAGATTTTAGTCCGTGAAGTCACCGCTCTAGCCAAGTGGAACAAGAAGAAATGAAATTGTTTCTCAAAATCGTTCGTAGCTTGAATGACGGTTTTTCCGAAATCGTTGCACATAACATAAAAGTCCTACATAGTTTTAAAGAGTAGAGGAATATTTTTATTATGAAGGGACCACGTCATCGTAGCTTCAGTGAACTGATCGTACTTCATTCTTGGAGAAAAAGTGTTTAGCATTGCATTGGTGTAGTAAATATGTATATCAAAACGGATGATCGAAAGAGATAAGAACTCACACAGTGAGGGAAAACAAGCAAAAGCTACCGGAAGCCCATATAACTTTTTCAGCCTTCATTTCATAAACGATTTCAATTCAGGTATGAGCTTTTACATTTGTTGTTATGAGTCCGTCTTCAACCCTTTCTCGTTAAACTATATAGTTGGAGAGAATTCTCATTCCATTAGCGATTTGTATAAACTGGAAAGCCTGCCCGGAGCTGAGCAAACATATGCCACTCGCTCTTTCCTCTTGTTCACTGGTCCGGTTCGGTATTAAGGGAATTATGCAAATAAGTGCTCGTGAAACTTCATTTTCCACATATTAATTAGTATCACAAATGCTGTTCTCATTCCCAAACTGAGGAAACACCTTCAGAACGGCGGTTACACTTTTTATTTGACTCGCCAGTTCCTGCCAAACTCGACATATTCGTTCATAACTCCTGACTGGTTTCCGCTTGTATGTCCATGTGAGACAAATAATAGAAGTTTTCACTTAAAACGAAGAGAATCGGGATTACATAAAATTCGACTCCAATATGTTTACCAACATTTCTTATTGCACTAAATGTAGTTAACATGATAAATATTCATAACGACTTGCATTGAGATAGTGTCAAAATAGTATCCCATTCTAAGAACCAGTAAGAAAACCGTCAAGCGATTTCTGGTATACGGTTTACATTTCGGATCTTGGAGAGAAACATTTCATAATCGGCAGTCATTTCTTAACCCTAAACCCTGCAATCGCAAACATATTATATAAAGTATTGTAGAATTGCGGAACTTAGTTAACGAGTCGGTGAACTTGTAAAATATTTGATTTGATTTATTAATTGTGGTCAATCGATACTTATAATAAAGGAAGGCTTCATCATTATTCAGATCAGGTTTTGTTACTTTTGTCAAAGGGTTTGCTTGCCTGGTACAAAAAAGGTAATTGGAAAAGAGTCGGTTGCTTGTCCTCTTGCACCCTCGCCTCGCCGGGTATGAGTCGGGGGACGTTAATAAAACATGGTTAATTTTATTTACCTTAAGATAACGCGCGCCGGCCGAACGTTCTGGTAATCAAATAATATTTACACACTAACTGGTTATATCACGTCTGTAATTCCTAACCGAGAAAAGGGTTAATCTTCATAATATTCGGGTCACAGAACATTCAGAGTTAAAGGGATTGAGATTATTACTATATGTTATATGGATACATAGTAATGTCAATCCTGTATCTCGAGCTGTTCGGTTACCCTTATCCGCAGGACCTATAGTAGGAATACGTAATTCATGGACGTTCTTTTTTGAATTGGTACACTAGAAATACGATGGACCCTTAACATTAACAATGTGGTTAAACAGGGTTTTGTAATGGGATAGTAGGTGCTGGTTGGGCTGGGGTAAAGGAAGTCGATTAATAATCATTAAATTTTTTTTTACTGGGAGGACTGACCATTTTTAATGTAATGAAATGAGTGGGATGTATCATGTTCGTTTTTAACCGCACTCACTTGACTCTGTAAATGAGGTTCCCAACAAATAACAGGATGATTTCTGACCAATTTATTCTTCAGTAGAGCGCAACCAAACTTTACTCTCCCTACCAGGAATACATATCAACGCTATAAAATATATTTGCCCGCGCTTCGATGACATTTTGTAAGGGTAATTTTGTAAGTTAACTTCCGTTGGGAGTCACTATCAAACATTAGAATCAAGTGCAAACTAAACCAACCAGGACACTACCTCTACTTCTGCTCCACATGGCTGATAATATCAATTTTATTGTGCCTACTTATTTGATTCCCAACATACAATAGAAGAATCACACTAGTTAACATCATTTATATAGTGCAGAGAAAGAGATAGTGAAAGCTTGAATAGACTCAAACTCTACTTCATGCTCTGTAGAACTTCACTCGGAGAACATAAAGAGTGATCATTTCAAACCTGACGAATTGGATGAAAAAGTAAGCTTGCACTTACTGCCACACCTCTGACTTTATAACTTGTTCATTGTACGTGTTTTTTATGTATCTGTTAAGTTAATAATTTAAAGGGATTTGAACAAAATCGTAATACATAAATAGATTGGTAAGTAAGAAACAAACAGCTCAAGCAAAATTCCATCCCCAAGAAAATGAGTATTTGATTTTCTAATATTTCTGTCAAGTCACTGGTCGAAATGAGAATACAGATTGTGAGAAAAGGCACCCCTGATGTGAAACCATAATCGATTTTTATTGACGATTCATTATTAAAAAAAACTCAACCGAGTGACTTCATATTACATGCAAACGTATTCCGTGCATAAAAAATTGATTGTGGAAGAGACTACACTGCATAGGCAAACTTATTGTTTATAAACAGTGCATTCCTTTTAGAACGCGTCCTGAGTAATGCATCCCAAATCCAAACTAATCATCCGAATATAGAAGCCATACTATTCTAAAAGGTCAAGTTGTCGAGGGTTTTGTGAGACACAATTTGAGCTATGAAAGTGGCGGAGACCCCCTTGGATATCAGAGACCGCCAGCTGGGTCTCCATTTGCCACTCATTAGAGATTTTGGCACCTCCTGCTACGCCTCCTCTCAAACATTGTATAAGTATAACTGCACGATTATCGGGAGGAAACAACGGAAATCAAAAATTAATCATGTGAATTTCATTTATGACCCTTTAAAGACATCAATCATTCATTACAGTGAATTGCAGCTATTTCTAACTGTGCACCTAGTATGTTCTCAGCTCCTTATAGTTCCATCATTGCAATGTCTATTCCACAAGTCATATATATTAGCAAAATTAAATTAATATTATGCATTTAAATGAAGTTTTTAAAGTTAAATGGAGTTTTTGAAATGTAAACTATTGTGAGTGTAAATCGAAGCAATATATCAATAAGTGGCCGACAACTAGGATATAATGAAAGTATTGATGAAACTCTTTTTGATTCGGTTAAAATGGTGCCAGGAAAGGAAATAAAGAATTACACATGTACCTATCTGGCTGAGGTGATGGAAGACTATCAAAGCCAACTACTTCTAACAAAGCGTTGCATTGCTGTAATAAACACAAAATATGAACTGATCTGGATCCTGAAAAGGAAATAATTAAAAACTATAAATAACGATTATTTATAGTTAAACGGCGAGAGGCGGAAAGGAAAAAATCGGTGCAAAATCAGGATGCGTCGAACATCGAACTCCTCTGAATGAAGGAAGAAACAGAAATTATAGGATTGATTTATTATTTGTACCATCATCTAGGAAGTCAGGCGTGCTAGAATAGAATGAGGAAAGGAGGGTTGAACCCAATCGTGCATAAAAAATGAAATAAATTCGCTTGAAATCTCCAACACTTCCCAAGCTGAGGAAGGGGGCGTATGTCTGACCAACAATTTATTTTCTTTACACCTTTAAAAAAGTGAAATGAATTTTGAGTTCCGATGCCCCATTCGCTTAAGTTCCAAAGAAAACTGAAAAGTACATCATACGCGAAGCACATTGATGTTGTTGTCCACTGATTTATTTCCCCTTATTGACTAAACAAGGTGCCGATCTGATAAGGGAAGCATGCATTAACACTCCTTAACGAGGGAGATCACGATCCTATCCTGATTCCCGGTTGAAGGCACGCCGATCCCAATAACATGATCTCACTCAAGCCTGAAGCAAATCCTGTATTGGTGTCCTCGCATCTTGGTTCGCAAATGCTCCAGTTTATTCGTAATTTTTTAAGCAACGTGAAGTACACATTTGAAATGTAAACCCGAAAGTTAAAAGTTTAGAGAGACATTATTTCTCATACCCCAATCCCAACTGAATTTAGATCACAAATGAAGACTGGCTTCCTCGCTCCGCTCCACGCGAGAGGTTCGTTGAATCCAATCGAAGAATGTCTTAAGACACAAAAGTAAAAAATGAATATTTCGTTAATGGAAATATCTATAACATTAAGGACGAGGGACAGGTTCGAGGCCGCACCTCCTCCAAAACTATTATACGTAGAAAGTTGATTTTTGGCTGTAAATTCTTCAAAAAAAATCGGATAAATCCTAAGTCGAATAAAATTTCGAAAAGTTACACACAAAAAAGTTCAACGCGCGGGATACCCGCGACCTCTGAAATTTCATTTTTTCTGTCCGGGACTCTTGCCTCGACTCCGACCCGGCTGACCGTTATTTGTCAACAAAAGGATACCGCACAAAGGGCACGGCGGGTGCCCCCGTGATGGAATTGGCTGATTTTCGGATATGTTGTAGCCCTTTACCTGCTGAACAACTTTTGTGAAGGTCCCAACACACTAGGTCAACTCTGGTGACCTATAGAGGGCACCAAAGAATACACGTGTTAGGGGGGACATCGACCCCGGTGTTAATCTCCCTCCTTTCGTGCAAACACAGGTATTCTTTGGTGGTACCCTTTGTGCGGTATTCTTTTGTTGACAAATAAAGCCACGCAAGCGTGGAACAACTGCTCAAGTACGAGTACGTGTGTAAAGGGTATAAACAGACACTTACAGTCGAAATTAAATGACAGTAGAAATGTGTAAGACAAATTTCTAAAGGTGTGCTTTCATTATTAGCCCGTGGACGTTAGTCCTGTGAGGGCTTATAAAATCGCGATGAGGTATTTTCACAAAACACGACT
>JAQGCB010000331.1:0-24247 GCA_034698835.1 Protaphorura tricampata
CGAAGAGATCGATTCCACGTAAAGTTTTGACAAAACTTGAGGATTTTCCTTTGAATCGATTGTCTGTGAATTTTGAGACGACGAGAATTATGTTTGGGAGTCTGTGACGGAGTTCTTCGTGGTTACTCAGAAATGTTTCAAGTCCGGCCAAGAATTTTGCGTCGGTTTCTAGCCCACTAAAAATTACAATGTAAAAAAAACACGTAAATTCATAGCCCAAAAATGGTAAGGTCCTAGGGCTGATTACTTACCTTGTGTCGCCAAATCCAGGTGTATCAATTACTCGTAGTTCACAATTTTTACACCCTAATTCGTCCACTTGAACTGGAATTCGATACTCATCAATTGAAGCCGTTGTAGATGTCGACGAACCAACAGCACAAATCGTCGAATTATCAAATAAGAAATTTATCTACGGAATGAATATTACAGAATCTTGAAAAAATGTGCTAAAATGTGTAAAATAGGAATTTTCAAAATTTTTTGGCAATACCGCAGACGATTTTCCCGAACCGGTTAGCCCAATCAATAAAATATAAGCATTTCTTGGACTTCTTTTATTTCGGATAGATGTCAGAGCAGCGTCTAACCCGGCGTGACCCTTGGGGAATTTTTTCGTCAAATGTTGAATCTCTTCAACAGTTGATGGCATGTTTAACAATTTTGGATCTTCAAGTAATAGAAATCAAATTAATTAAATAATATAAAGACCATGAGGAGTTAGTTCGATTAAGGGAAGTTTTTTCATGGAAGTATCATATAAAATGTGGACTTACAATCTGGATTTGTTTCGACAGGTGGCGCTAAGCTGACACTGGCTTCGTCACATTCACAAGTGTAAGAACCAAGGGTTGCATCAAATTTCTGCGAAATTGATTCAGAATTTTTTAAAATTATCGGCGCAAACATCATCACAATGTAAAAAAATTACATTATGGAGACCAGCGGGTAAAACGGCCTCTTCCTCTTCATACTCTGCCCCAGTATAGTACGTCAGATTACAACCTTGATTTACGACAACAGACTTGATTTTATTTTCATATCCTCCAAACATTGACTGTTCAGAATTTTTCTTCATTGACACGAAAGCTCCACCACAAATTTGACATTCGTATTCAAGGAAGGCTCGAGCACAATCTTTTGGACGAAGCTTAATTTTGTCACACCTTGATTTTTCACAATTTACCTGTCACCAAAATTTAAAAAAAAAATAATCCAATTACAGTGGACTCTCTATATAGCGAACTCAAAAAATGCACTAAAATGTGTCCACTAAAGAGAAAGTTTAATATACAGAAAGTGGAATAACAAAGAAGTGTGTGCAAAGGGATTTCTTGCGTTCCTGACATGCTGGTCGGTATACAGAGGTGTACGATATATGGGAGGTTGATATATAGAGATTACACTGTATGGTGTCAATTTTGGCCACATTGCACTTCTAATTAAATTAATGAAAATTTTAACTCACAATCGGACATCCGCAACTGAGTGAAGTGACTTGATTTTTCCACGTCTACAAATTATTAAATTTTTTAATCACAAATTTTGTTCGTTATAGGAAAGATCGTTATATATTTCCTTACCGGATCCAATTCAGCCTGAGTTTGATTGAACCAAACACAATTCCCTTCCAAATGTGGCCCATCACAAGCTTTTAAACGACAACCATCAACTAATTTAAAAGAGGCGAGACGTTTGTCCCAATTTTGTGATGGTTCTTTTTTCCGACCACTTATTAGATTTGGATCCACAATGGCCAAATCACTCATATCATTCAATATTTGTGGATTTCGAAGTGGAAAATTAGTCAAAGTAAAATTTGGCCCTGTGTAAATTACTGCACAACTTGTTTTGGTGCGGTCATAGATCCAACCACCGTAGGAATCCGTAAAATTTTGTAAACAAATCAATGCAATTGCAATTGCAAAGAGGAAATTTTTAAATAACGCCATTTTTTGCCTAAGAAATTATTATTTTTGCTTACGAAAGTCCAGATTTGGACAGACTGCCAATTTGGCTAGAGTTGTGTGATTTTATATGCGAGTCCAATGAATTATGAGTCACAATAATTCTTAGGAATTAAAATTTAATTTATCTTTGAACCTTGACTTCCTCTGAACTCAAATGAATTGATTCTACGGAGTACTTTTATTTCAAGGAGATTAAGCATTAATTTTAGTAAGAACATTTCAAAATTGAGTCTTAGCGAAAATGGCAATCTTATCACACAGTACAATAACACATCCTTTAAAAAAATTGCCTGCCTGACTTTTTAACCTTCGCTTTAATGTTAATACTTGACGTGATGTGATGAATGTGTACGTATGTTAAAAACATAGACTTTTTTTTGTAGGCAACGCATGCATATGCACATATGTAGATAATAATTAAACTTTTGAGTATGCACAATGTTATTTCAGCTAGAAGTTAGAGTTTTGCGAATTTGCGAATTTGCTTGCAAGACCTGGACACTGGCCACTCTGATTGTCCTTCCAAGAAATAAAAGATTAAAGTCTTCTATGTATTTTTTGAGCACATGTGTTGTCATTTATTGTCACATGGACTTCTTACCAATTTCATAATTTTCCTAAGAATTCGAATATCAAGTCTAATTTTTTTACACTTCGCAATTTTGATGAACTTATTATTCGAATATTTAAGTGGTACAAGTGTCACTTCGCTGAGCTGAAGTTGAGAAAGTTGAAGTCCAAATGAAAATACAAAATTCGGGCGGGGATAACTTGTTAATTTAGCATATATATTTCGTATGTTAGAAGGTTCTTCAGTTCAAATTCGAGTTTTTGTCGAGAATTGAACCCGGGACCTCTTGGAATATTCATGTTTTGCAGGAAAAATGTATTCCTTGTGAATGGAGTTGGACTGGAAAGAAATACATACATAGATTGAGATTCCAAAGATCATGGAGATGTGAATGGGAGATGGGAATGGGACATGGAAGAAGAAGAAGTGAACAATCACGTCATCAGATGTTAAGGTTTAAGCATGACAAATGACTCTTCCTTCCCATAAGTCCCAGTACCAACGTTTCTTTCTCCTACTTTCGACTTTGACTCACAGAATTCACTAATGTCATCCAAGAGCCAAAGACCTCAGAATCAGAGTCACACTTCACGACTACGACTTGGGTTCTTATTCCGCGTACGTTTACGTTCTTTAGTCTATAGAAAAATTTAAAATAGGTACGCCTACAGAATTTAAAAAAAAATTCTCAATATCCGAAAACAAACACAGAATAAGAATTTGTAAAAAAAAATTGAATATTTGTATCAAAACAAATATACAATGATTTTATTCTATTGCGCGTAGCGTATACATATAAATTGACTACTCTTGATTTATTGATCACAGTGAATCAAAGAGCTACGCTGCGCTACAGATTACAGAGAAAAATCGCAAACATGTTGTTTGTGTTGTTTATAATGCATACAAAAACGTAGGTACGCATTTATATGTATTGATTTCGATTTACTCACTTCACATCACAAATGGAAATCCGATTGACCCACATAAACACAAACTCGAACTCAAATTCTTCAGTCTTTTTTTGATGCAATTGGCAATTCCATGATTGCTTTCAAAGTACATTCGGAAATAATATTGTATTTGTACGCATTTTTAGGGTGTTTCATATTCGTAGACACTATACTTTGTGCGCACCCCATCCCGCAATGCAAATGCAATGCCATCACGAATTTACGATTGATGGAGAACCATCCTGTATACAATACACATAAGACACAAGTCAAAGTGGGCGGAAAACGTATGATCAATAATGTCAATAATGTCAATAATCAATGATCAATAAAATTTTCGAAGGCTTTTATTTTCTGAGCCAATTTTCAAAGAGAATCTTGAGGGGATGCGATGGGTGTTGTCTATTTGGCTTTTTCCCTGGGACATATCCTTACATATATTATTTAACTTGTGTGCCTGCCAAGACATTATCTCACAATCTGTGTTGTCTTTTGTGTGCATGCATGCATGGATGTGTGTGTATTAATAAGAAAAGAGGAAGAGAGAATGAGAATGGGATGTCATTTGATAAACAAAGGCGGAGGGGCGTGAGAGTGTTACAAATTACAAATGTAAATTAAAATAGACGACAATAATCCTCAACACATGGAAGACATAGATTTCAAATATACATAGGCCTGGCTGTGTGTACCATGTACCGCACCACGTCACTCCACCTAATCTCCGCCAACTCAACTTAAGCTTATTATCCTCCCGCAACCCCCAAAATTATTTTTAGGCGTGCCCAACTCCATCACAAAAATACACACAAAAATAAATACACCTCATGCTTTGTCTTCTCATGTGTGTGTGGCTGTGGCAGCTTCTCAGAACGGAAATGCTTCTTCAGAATCATAAAATTGATTTTTTTTATTTCATACGTACGTACCCCAAATTTTTTTTCGGCTTCGCTTTGTATACATAACAGGGTGGTTCAATACATTTCACGACTAAATTCTGTATTTTGAGTAAAGGCGTGAGCGTGATAGCATAGTGGTAGGGGTTTGTCCCTGTCATTTCGATGTAGTGGGGTTCGAATCCCTGACTCGTTCGAAAACATGGCATGGATTTTTTTCTAAGTTTTTCTTTCAATTCGTTTTTTCTATCCATGTGTGAACGAACCACCCTCTGTATGTCGTATGTGCTATGTGTTGATTGCCAAACATGGTTCACCCTACGTAACATATGATGAGCGCCTTGCGCCTTGCATCGCAGCTGCGTTGTATTTTTGGCGGGGATATGGATGGAAGGAAAGGCTTTGTCTTGCCAAACAATTATAATTGGATTAGTGTTTCCTGTTTTGGCAAAGGACAGGCGGGCTGGCACTTTAGTTTTAGGTCGATCGGTCGCTTTGGTATTGGTAGCTCCATGAAAATCCATATTAATGTTAAGTAGGTAAGGGAGCATCATGCTGAGGCAGGCACGGTTAGCACGGGTCAATGACTTGAGTCAGAGTCTATAAAATTTCAAAAATGACAAATGACACGCCAAGAATTTTTGGACTTCTTATATTGAATATATTTCGAAACACTGGCCCAAAGGATACCGCAGAAAGCCCACGGCAAAAGATGGAATTGGCTGATTTTTGGATATGTTGTAGCCCTTGACCTCCTGAACAACTTTTGTGAAGGAACCATCCCAAAAATCCTAACCATTTCGGAGTTATTGATACACATTGGGCATGACTGCCTTAAACCGAGCATGCAAAGCCTCCTCCATACCCTCTGTGTATTAACAAGTCCGAAACGGTGACGAATTTCGGGATGGTTCCTTCGCAAAAATTGTTCAGGAGGTCAAGGGCTAGAACATATCCAAAAATTAGCCAATTCTGACCGGGGATCTTTTGGCGAGCCCTTTCTTTGGTATCCTTCGGACCAAAATATTTGAGAATGTCGAAAAGTGAAGAAAATTGCTAGGCTACAAAACTTAAGCTAAAGTGACAGAAATGGGTCAGAACGTAAACATAAGTCGTAGTCATAATTGACGACTATTGTTTGCGTAGTTAGCCAGCCTTGCCTTGGCGTGCGGGTATTTTGAGGATATTTTTTGAAAAGCTCTCTTCTTCCTCGGACATGAAACTCTGACGAGAAAGTAAAGTAAAAAAAAAAAGAGTAGAGTAGAGTAAAGTAGAACTCATAAATTTGTCTAAGTTGCTATTTACAATCAAACAGAGCAAACATCCCTGTCTCCCATTGTCATTACTCAAAAGGACTCATAATAATTTACCTTCCCTTTGCCCTAGAGCTGAAGAGCTGAAGAAAAAAGTGGCAAAAAATATTACGAGCGAACCGAAACCGAATGCGGAAAGAGTCTTGTGGTTTTTCCTATGATTTATTGCACATTCTACGTACTACGGTTCTAGTTCTACTACGAACTACTACTACTACTACGAACTACTCTCTTTCGCCTACCTTCATTTCGATTCTACAGTGCGGAACGGAGCTAAACTCAAACTTGGGACTCATTCTATTATTCTACTCTATAGCAAGAGATTCTTCATTCAGCTCTCAAGGCATTTTCACGTGGAAAGGTTACAACTTGACACTTGGCTTTGTTCTTGGCATAACAGCTACAAGGATACAAGCAAAAATGGACTCTCTATATATCGAACTCGCAATATGCACAAAAATCTGTAGGATATAGAGATGGTTCAATACAGAGAAAGTTTCTTTGCATCTTTCTGTACACATAGGAAATTCTTTCGGGCTTGGCATTTCGATTGATATATGGAGGTGTCCGATATAATGAAGCTTGATAAGAGAGTCGGTTGAAGTCTACACTTTAATTGACATTCGCCGGAAAGCATCGCAGCGGATTTCTAATAGCGGAGGTTAATAAACAACACCCATTCACCTTTAGTGGATAAGAGAAAAGGTCTGAAGCAATTGCTATGTTGTTTAAAACTTCATTTGCAAGGTCGGGGAATCGAACCCCACTATAGCGAAAAGTCAAGGGACAAAACCGTACCCGCATCACTATGCTACGACGCCATTGCTACAATAATTGTCGCTCTCCGTAAACCATACATGCCTATCAACCTAACCTTTTTTTCTTCGTATAGAGTTCGTGGTTTTCCATATGACCCAGGGAAGGTACCCCTAGTAGTAGGAAAGAACCCCAGCAAACTTGTTCAGATTAATCACTTGTCATTGGTTCGAAACTGAAAATGCCTGTCTGTTTTTAAGAGGATTTTCAACATTGAAGCTTTTTCTATCAGGAGAAAGTAAACGTCGATGATTCAGGGCGAATTGTATGCACTTTTTGGACTTTATTTATATCGAACCAAGATTCCAAGTCCACACTGCAAGTTCGATATACGAAGAGTCCACTGTGTCTTGTGTCTTATTTAAGAAAAGAATGGGAAAGTTCTTTTTAAATAATTTATGACAATGCCTTGTGATTTGGTAGAAACTCCTACAATTTTCCGACTGAATTTTTCCCTCGTGACGATGATGGTGTGGTTGGTTGGATTGCATTAGGCTATAGGGGACAGACTCCCATAATGGCACCTAATAATAGTGAAAATGGTAATGGAATTCTAAGCAGGATCTTTCTTCTCAAAGAATACACAGTTTGGACTGACTCTGGTGTGTGAAGAAAAGAGAAGAGAAAAGAAGAGCAAAGGAATAGAATAGAATGGAATGGAATAGAACTCATAAAACAACCAGAACTTGGGTGAATTTATCCTTAACGTGTGTACGAACGAGCGGACACTCACATTAATTCAACAGCTAAAAGAACAAGTAGCTAGCTAGAAAAAAAATATAAAGTAAAGTCAAGTCTTCATCAAAAAAATGTCTGGCTTTTTTTAACTAACTCTAACTCACGGATTCGTCCATTAACCTGACCCTGATTTCCGGTAACACAAATCAAATTTTTCAATATTTTAGGATTATGATAAAAAAATTATGAACCTTTTTGGAGACAGGAACCACGTTAAAATAATTTAGTCTAATTTATCAATTTTTTTTAAATTAAAACAATTTTGTTCATAAAATATTAAGCAAATCTCAAGACACGGGCGTGTAGTGATGATTCTTATATGCAAATCCAACGATGAGTTATGGATTTAACAGAGTGTAGTAGTTCCGACTTCCGACGTCAACACTAAGTCGTCCATTAGATTCAAGGTCACAGGTGCGTGCACCGATTTTTGAACAACACCTCTACGTTTTTATCGCCATTAATTGACCAATAATCCGGGCAACCGCACCACTTTCCTGCAGCAATCGCAATAATGCTGAGTCCCACGAATAGCAAAAGCTCATTGACATCAATTTTTATCTGTCAGAATAAAAATTCTTTCATTAATTTACAATTAATTTATTTAGGTACCCCTAATAGTACGAAAAGTCTAAAAAAATTGCCATGCAAATGATTTTGGAGAGAATACAAGTTCATAAAAATATTCACCTTGATGTATTTACTCTGCCTGCAATATATTGGAAGAAATATTGGACAATTATTATGACTCTCAAGTGAGTTGCTCTCGTGCCTCTATGCTGTTTTGTTTTGGTGTTCTGGAATTTTCACAGGGATTAGAACAAACGTCACTTATTCACGAGGTCAAACCTGAGCCTTAGGATTAAATTTTTAACATGGGTTTAGTGTTTTCTCTTAAGGCAGAAAAAATACATTTATTCCGCAGCAGGTTAGTTGAAGGGAATGAACCACTTATTTTAATACACAAAAAAGTGTATGCTCGCTCAGATTCCGATTCTGGCTCTCTGATGCTAACTCGATCTCTCCACAATTCAACTCAACACCTCACCACGCACGGCACAAACCCTTGAATTGGCCTAATAGTTCTAACTCCGTCCAAAGTGAAAGTCAGGCAACCCAGGATTCGATCGAGTCGAGTCGTTTGAATTTTTCCATACCTGATCTTTGACAACTAAACCACTTTTCCCTTTTTTGGATTTTTTTATTCATCTCTTGACCTGAAAAAAAATGATCACAATCGACAAGGCAACACTCTCAAGATTTTTTTTTACTGCTTCCAGCTTTAAGCGTTGAATTGAATAGTTTGGAGTTTTTCAAGATTTTTGAACAAAATGAGTTGGTACATTTAGTTTACAGGGTGGTTCATATCAAATGGGACATCATCTATACAATTTTGCCTTCATTGGTGAAGAAGACTGTGTTATGGACCACCCTATAGATTCCTAGATGCATTTTTGGATTTGGACAATTGTGATCGTGGAAAGTGAGTGTGGAGAGCTTTTTGTCCTCCTCGTCCTAGTGAGAAAACCGTTTCCAGTTCATAAAACTTCCAGCCATGCACAAAATGTCGATTGTCCTTTTCCCCCGGTTTTACTTCAGTGTTCAGTCTCGTCTCACCCTATAAGGTTCAACTTCAAATCATGCTTTCAAAAATGTTCCCTATACTTACTCCTTTTGAATTATGTGACGTCTCTCACACTTTTCACTTTTTACAAACATTTTTACCAAAACCTAAGTGGCGTCACCGGAGTTCCGTTTCCGATTTTCATGGAACCCCGCGCACAGTCCAATTCGGAAATCTCAAAATTAATTGAATTTTCAGAATGCATTGCAAGAGCATCACAGCAGCATAGTGGTATGGATTTCCGACTACCGTTTCGCTGTATCTGGGTTCAATTCCTAGGTCCTGTAATTTTTTTAAAAAGGTATGTCTGCATATGTACAGCTAAATTCAAGCTGGAGTAAAAAACCTAAAGTTCCCATTTCTCAAAAATTTTGACCGATTTTGAAAAAGTTTAGAAAAATTTGACCCTCTCTAAAAAATTTCTTGCGAAGACGCCGCACATTTTATTGGTCGTCACAGCACCGCCTGGCTTCACTACGGCGACTAGGGCCTGCCTGGTTAGTAGAGTAGTGAGTGGAGTAGTGCATTGGATTGCATGTGTGTGGATGCATGTGGTTGACAACAAGACTTGTCTACGTTTACGTGTACGTACGTACGTACGTGAGTTCGACTTTGAGTTCGGTCGTCAATTCCTGTTCTAGAAACGCAAAGTCGAAGGCACCGCACCCGGGTAACAAACTTTTTCCTTGGTAATCTCTTCTGCTAACAACGGCAAAATTGCCTTTCCTTTTCCTCCAGAGAATGAAAAGAAAGAATGGGAAAAATACCCGTAGCCGTACCCGTGGCCGTACTACGTCAGGCATACTTTGCACATTTGGTCATGTCCCGGGTGAATTTGGGCCATGGGCCTCCAGCATTATTCGCATTGTACATACTACATCCATACGCGTACGCATTCTACGCATCCAGAAATGCGTGAATGTGCGTACATACTAGATACGTACACAGACATATGTGTTCTAAACAAAACAAGAATGAATTCTGCATCATTGCACTCGGTGGGTCTATTCCCTTTTGGGTCTCCCAGTCAGTCTGCCTGCCTGAATCAAATCCGATCCGGGTAGCGGACTAATTAACCAGTTGCATTCCATTCAGACCGGGTATCATGGGTAAAATCGTGGTACGTACGTAACGTGAGTGGTTTTAGACAACAATGCATTGCAAAATCACTCGGTGAAACAAAAGGCTGCGGCTGCATGGGCTTGACTGCCTGGCTTGGATATATATGTAGGATTTAATTGTCTGGACAATTTGAGTCATTCATTCAAATTGAATGCAAAGCAAAACTAGAAATGCATGTAATTTTCCATCATTTCATATCCCATTCCAAAATGGTAAGGTCTTTTCGTTGCATGCTCGACTTACGTGTCGTCCCTCGTAGCTTATGCGTTGTCTAGACGTACACACTTGCACGAATTCATGCACTTCTGACATAATTGATTAGCGTTAGTGTCATGGACCCTGAAATGTCATTAGACAGCCGCGGCATATCAGATGTGATGTAAATTAGGATTAATTATAAGGTGACGGTGACGGGCAATGTTTTGAATAAAAATGCCGAGATTTTTATCATAAAAGCTAAAGCAGTCAGGCAGGGTAGACAAGACTCGTGCCGTCACCACCGTGGCCGTCGGCCGTGCCGACCAAAATAACTGAGAATTGGATTTCGGATCGGACAAGATTTCGTTATTACAAGGGAATAAAGGGGGAAGAGAATAGAATTTTTGGAGGCACTTAGCAATAGCCGGCAAGGACGGACGGTGGCACACGCTTACGCCTGAGTCCACCACTACCACATACGCACACACAATATAAAAGCGGGTGAAATCCCTAATCCCTTCCTGTCAAACTGTCAGACAGCTCCAGGAAATAAATGCTTCTTTAATGGTTGAAGTCCTAAGGAGAAAAGAGACGGAAAAAAATAGAAGAAGTAGAGGGAAATGGAAAACTGGGGGAAAGGCAAGGCAAAGAGGGATAGGGAGAGTGACGGACTTCTTATTAAATCTCTACTCTCAACTCAACTCAACTCAACTCAACTCTGTCTTCCGCATTTATTCCAAATTCTACCTAACAATGAAAAATAGAATAGAATAGAATAGAATATGTCTGTCTACACCATGAAGCTGAAAGCTCCAGTATGCGTATGATTCGTTCGCCTTTTATTGTCCGAAAGTAATAACTTTGCCGGACAGCGACCACTCGGTTCGATTTCCAATTACTTACGAATATACGCGCCTCAAAAAAGTTTGGAAGCACTTTTAATATTCCTATTGATATGATGATAGTCATATTTTAAGGAAATGTACCCGTAGTAGTAGGAAAGTGGAAGTGAACTCTGTGCGTCCAAACCTAACTTGGGTTAATTCCTTTTGAAATGGACTTAAGTCCAAATCCAAGTACTTTTCTCAAATTCCAAAAGTACTTAAGTTCAATTCCAAGTACTTTTCACAAATTTTAAAAGTACTTAAGTCCAATTCCAAGTATTTTTGTTCAAAAGTACTTAAGTCCAATTCCAAGTACTTTTCTCTAATTTCAAAAGTACTTAAGTCCAATTCCAAGTACTTTTCACAAATTCCAAAAGTACTTAAGTCCAATTCCAAGTATTTTTGTTCAAAAGTACTTAAGCCCAATTCCAAGTATTTTTGTTCAAAAGTACTTAAGTCCAATTCCAAGTAAGGACTTGTACTTGGTACTTTGTACTTAAGTACATTTTCAAAAGGAATCGATCGACTCAAGTCTGATTCAACTCCAAACCCAAACAATACAATTGCATTTTATTATTGAATGACCCTTTTGCCTTTTATGATTATCACAATGGCAACACTTGTGAATGACCCTTTTATTATTTGTACTACATTGTCCATATTACACGTACATATGGAACGGAACCACGACTGGCGGTCGCGGCCAACTAATGAACCGCTGAGTCATCACTTGGTTAGATTGCTTTGCATTATATTATATTACAGTCCAGTTGAGACCCTGATCGCCCGCACCCAAACGGAAACCCGACCATACGGGTAAATTGACAAACAAACAGCTCAGGTTCAATGAAGGGGAAAGTGTGCTCAATGCAATGACTAAGTCGACTCCGACTGTCCAGAGATGATAATATGCTCATTGCTTTTCCTATCCCTCCAGTAGTGCTTGCTTGGGGTTGTGGACAATGCGGGTATTAATATTTCACCCAACTTAAGCAATGCAATCCATCGGATTGAGGCGGAGAAGAATTCGTTCCCGTCTGAGCTGCTGCATTCTTCCCCCAGATTCGATCAAATCCCACAATTTTCGAAGGAATGGTAGCTTCATTTTATTTTGGTCCACAAATATCGAAAAACTTTCGTTTACACTTCGCAATTTACCTTGTTAAAGTTAAAGACGGAAATTTGAGTAGGATATTCTTAATATCTACTTTTTCTTCTACGTGAATTGACGCATATCTAAAGGCTTTCGTATGGCCGTTCGAGTCTTGACTTTTGAGGCTTTCAAATATTGTGGTCTCAGCTTATGCATGCACTTGTCCACACGCTGTCTGCTTTCTGTCACTCTTCTTGGTGAGAGAATAAATAGATGCACATGATAAATTGTGTTGTGTTAAGTGACCAGCACAAGAAGTGCAAGTCTATAGGACGATAGGCATGTCCAAGAAAGATACGACGTTTTGCCCAGGGTGGTTCATAACCATTGCCAAAAAAAGTACAAGAAACCTGAGAGAACTTGGACATATTTTGACATTATGATTTTTTCTTGTGTGTTTTCCGGACATTCATTTCCAAAAATTATATTCATCCAAAAAATTGAGCTGTAGATCCCGGAATTTCCAGAAAAGTAACGTAGGAATAAAAAAATTCAATATGTACTAGAATCAGAGCCTATGCTAATGAAATGAGCCACCCTATTCTTAGAATTAGATTGAGTACATATTAAAATGAAAGGAGTTTCCGTTTGAGTTTGAGTCATGTATGTTTTCCGTCCCTAGACAAGTGACAAAAGCTTGACAACGTCAATAAGACAAGAGAAAGTGAAAAGGAAAGAGATAGAAGGAATTATTTCAATTTTCCCAAGTGTCTCTTTTTGTTTGTTATTCTTTCAACTCCTTTCCTTTCCCTGTGTTGACACAAGTACTTGTGTCTAGTCAACCACACAGCACAGCACAGCACCATCCACACTCCCAGAGATAAATTACGTTCTTTATGCAATCCACACCCCTTCAGCATTAGCATTACCATGTAGTCTCATCCCATGGAGAAAGTAACAAGAGAAAGTTAAAAGTTTTCTCCTTGGATTTATTTTGAGACAAGTTGAAGAAAAAAGAAAACCCTTAGGCCAAAAAAATAACACATGTTTATTAGTAGGATTATGGCTCGTCGTTTTAAAAAATAATGCAAAGTTTTTTTTAAATTGAACCCCACTCCACTACTATAGCGAAGCGGTACGGGGGGCAGACCCATACAACTATGCTATGCTACGTGCATTTATTTAATGCCTGCCTGAATTAGAGAATTTAATCCTTGTCTGTTTCCGCAGCCAATAAAATAATTTTTATAGCGTCATTAGCTTAAAGTGTGTAGTGACGTGGAATTCCAAATGACATGAACGACATGGAGTTCAAACGTTATAGCTTGGCTTTTATAACAGGACACTCAAAATTTTGAGCTCTTTGCTTTTCTACTTACAAGACTTAAATTTGTACATAAGTCTAAGCCTTGAGGTGAAGAATAATAATTTACTTAGACCAAGCCGCCGAATTAAATTCATTTAGAAAAGGGGGTGGGTGAATGAAATGAATGAATGATTTAGTTTCAAAACGACATTTATAATGCAAAGACGAAAGCAAAAGGAAAAGCAAAGCAAAACTCTAAAGCTCTAAAATGAAATGAGTCGAAATGAAATGAAATGAAAGACATTTTCTTTACTACATGTTTCTGAATATACAGAGGGTGGTTCAAAAATATGAAACAAGTGTTTTCTTTTATCTGTATACTACGCATATCCGAAGGATTATAGATAATTTTGAACCACCCTTTAGAAATAACAGTAAGAGTTAGAAAATTTCATGGAAGGAAAAGGGGTTCCTTTTGTTTTGCCGAAAGATTTGAATTTCTATTCATCATCATCATTCACTTCGTATACTCGTACCTCGTTCACACTCTAAGCCATATGACATGAACAAAACCGAACCGAATTGAGAATAGAATCCGAAAAGACCCTCCTGAAAGTCTGCCGTAAATTGCACAGGCACAGACACAGAGGAATATAGCAAGGACACGGATTGTTGATCATCCAGTCCGGAGTCGTCTGAGTTTATACAAAATACATTATTGCATTAAGTTCATTCACAATGAATTCTATGTACGTCTGTATAAAACAACTTCACCCCAAATAAATTCCGATTCCAATGCTAGGCCACGGTTTCCCCCACTTTTAGTGGAAAGACCACGACATGGCTCAGAAATTTTCTACCCCCTACCTTTAGGGATATACGGAAAGAAATTATGGAAATTCTTTTAAATTGGCGTGAAATTTTTCTCCTCAAAAGAACCACCAACAAACAAAGTCCCTGTCGTCGCGTCACATCGCGTCGTCAGTGAATAATATTTCCCTGACTAGAATTCTTTTATGTTATACGCCCCGTTTGTCATTTGTGTTCGAGGCACCCACTTTTTTGAATTTTAAAACTTAGAATTTTGGTATGCACCCCTAGCCCTTTCCTTTGCATGAAAATATTAATGTGTTTAAAAATTTCTGAATAGAATTTAAGTGTCCATTCTTCAGTAAAATGTGTAAAAATTTGTAATTTTTCAAAAATAGGAGTTCGAAATCCATAGGGCATTGAATTTTCTATAAGGACTATTTCGCCACTTACGTAGCATTTCAGAACTGACTGTGAATATTAAGGCATTTAAAAAATAACAAATCGTTTTCTTCCTGTGCAAATTGTGTGCTAAAAATAATTATGATTACTTCAAGTACTTTGAGCTTGAGAGAATTCCTTCCTGCAAATACAAATACAAATACAAACACATAGGCATATGTCATGGAATTTCCTATCCTGGATCATCTATTTTCTTCCATACTGTTCAAATAGACAACAAATCTACAATGGAGTGCAATTCCAGTTCTCTCTCCGTTCAGTTTTTGAGTAGAAGAGGATATCCGTGAGTTTCACATGTGAGTGACTACACAAAGAATAATTTTCCATAGAATGTGAATGGGAGTACAGTGGCGCGTGGAGTCTGAGTCTCTAGTCGTCGAGAAGTCTAGGGATGGCAAATGCATGTGCAAACTCGATTCCTTATATATTTTTTTGCTTTTTCTTTGGTGATCTTTGGGATCTGATGTTGGGCTGGATAGAATGTTGGGTTCCTTTGGATTCTGATTCAGATCTTCACACGTCAGACGAGGACACAATGACTAATGAAGCAAGGAGAACATGTCAGCCCTCAACTTGAATGACAAACAAAGATGTTTTGAGCGAAACGAGAATAGCTTTTCCTTTCCAAGTCTTTCTTCCCCTCAAGAAATCGAAGGAAGAGTGTTCAGAAGACTCAAGACATTTGTGCAGTGCTTGGAGCTTTAGCGTTAGCTTCAACCATCCGAACTCTTCCCAGAATACAGATCAGTCTTTGAGAACAAGAAGAAGAAGAAGAAAGACGCGACGATGACAATCCACGATGAGTTTTACATTTCAGTTTACACAACCAACTATTCAAAGGGTGGCTCATACGTCAAACGTTTCGTATTTGACTATTTAAGCGCCTGCATGGGCGTTTATTAAAACAGACCAGGCATTTATAAGAACCCCGGTGTTTATTTCAGCATGACGTTTATTACTTAATTGCAAAATAGTTATTGACAATAATAATTTTAGCATAAAAGAAATACCTGGCGCTGAAATGAACTGAACCCCGGCGTTTATTTCCGGATTTACCCTTTCATCCCGGCCATTATTTGGACCGAGGCGTTTGAGCGGTCAAATTACGGTATTCGCAAACGCGATACAGTAAAATAACAATTTAAGGTCTCAAATCTTCATAAGCAATAGAAAACACTAGTCGATTGTCTTACATTCCGAATACTCGGGTGGATAAGGTGTTACGTTACGTATGAGTGATAAGGTGCCACAAGCATGCTTGAAAGTTTGAATAATATGCATGGTTTTAGATGTAAAGTTATGAAGGACCACCCTATTTCCCGTGTACTTTAGATTATGTACGTGATTCCAGTTTGTGGCAGATGACAGTGTGGAATGTACGCAAAAAGGAAAGAAGCAAAGCACTCAGACAGAGGACCAAGGAAAAAACGCACAAGAGAGGAGAGAGGAAGATCCTTTCAAGACAAAACAATGGTGAAGATAAAAACATCTATTCATTTCCACAATCCGGACCAAGCAAACAGAACAGAACACAGACTCTCAGTCCTAGACTCAGATTCTCATGCAGATACTCAAGCAAATGCAACTATTCGACTTTTGACTCCCGCCAGTCATGCAAAATTTACGTGCCTCACATTCCACACGTAGTTTAGAGGAGTGAACCCTCGTAATTGACATTCTTCTTTCCATCCGCAGATGATTCGGATTAATTACTTCCTTCTAGCTCTCTAGCTCTAGCTCTGGCTCCTAGTTTCTAGATCCCACTAATGAATTTAAAGGAAGGATTGAACTGAACGAATGGAGGACAATAGAAAAACCATAGGACGCGACGCATAATTTCTATCTATCAAAATGAACAGAGAAAGAGACGAGAGAAATGAGACGCACACGCACAGTCAGCCACACAATCAAATTCAATTTGTCATTTCCACTGTGGTGGACTCCCTTGAAAAATTATGCAAATTTTATTCAATGTCTTGAATCTATGTATTCTTTTGAAAACAGGTATCAAAAAAAAATATGTACACACCATGTTATTAACGCCAAAAATTTATGACATGTTGTCTAAAAACCATCTCTGCAGACATAGAGCCGGGGAATTGAACCCGGCTTCTGCGAAATTACATATGAAGTGACACCATGTGTACCATTATGCTATGACGCCAAGGAAATTCAATCGGTTTGAAAACACGACTATTTGCTGCTAATTTATCTGAAAACAGAGCCTACGTACACATAATAAATTTCTCATTGAATTTGAATTCATGCATGGTGTTCTCAACTCTGAAGACCACTTTCCTAAATTGCCTGAATCAAATAAACGATTTGACAAGAATAATTTACACCTTCCGACATTTCCTTGGTTCTGAGCCAAGGCAAGGGCAGGAAATGCGTATTAAGAAAACGTATTATAAGAGTATGTAGTAGAGTATAGGTACTTATAGGTGGGATGCATAATAAAATGTCCGGGCCCAGAGAAACGACAGTCATCTGTGGTGTAAGTCATAATTCGGATTCGGATTATTGAGTTCTTTCCATTCCATTCCATTTCCTCCTCCTCTTTCTCTTAACTCATACCCAAAATCCTAGTACCGTTACGTTACCAGTCCAGAATTTTCTGCTTGTAAAAGTACAACCGAAAATCGTAATAATGCTAAGAGACTGTAATCTACAATACCCGTTCATTTCTTGTACCCTTTTTTCACGCACTTCAGGGTGTCGTCAAGCATAATTTGCATGCGTGTGTGTGTCAAAAGATTTGCCGAAAGACATTACCAGTCATGGGCTATGACATAAAACGTAGATCAAAATTATCAGATGACTTTTCAGGATAAATTCCATTGAAGTAATTAATCCATGTTAAAAATAATTACATCCTTCCGCCCGCCACAGAGCACAGGGCCAAATTTTAAATCTTTCTTAATTCACAGTGGGTGGGTTAAGGCCAGGCGAGGCGTCCTGTCACTGTACTGTGCTGTGGGGTCTGTATTGTGCATGTGCATGTACTATAATAGGTTCTGCATGTGCATTTATTTTTATTGTATGAATAAATGCCAACAATTGTCATGAATCACGGGTGTCCCATAAATTCTCATAGGCTTGTTCTGCAGTGGGTGCTATTTGCTATTACTTCGGGTTTGTTAATGTAAAAGAGAGTCGACATTAGATTACCATTACATTTATACTACAGAATGCAATGCAATGCAATGGTTCCAAGGATGAGTGCTCTAATCGGGTCGTCCTGAGTGGATTGGAGTATGTACTTGTACTATGTACATATGCAAATGAAGGAATGGAAATGGAGCTCAACCCCAAACACCGGGTGCAATTAAGAACCCGGAATCGTTTCCGACGTCTCCGCACACCCAAAACTAAAAAGACCAGACCAGACCAACTTTAACACTTGTGGAAATGGGAGAGAATGGCAGAATGGAATTGTAGGCTGGCTAAGGAAAATCCAAAGGGACTCTTACGTACGAAATCTACAAACTCACAAAATCTAGTCAGGAAATTACTTGTAATTCTTCTATGTAGAAAATGTAATGCTCGAGTGTAAGTGTAAGTGTTACTAGCATATAACCAGGGCATGGGAAGTACAGGGTGGTCTATAATATGGTCCACGACAGATTTTGATTCCTAGCTAGTAGCTAGACGATCAGGCATTTTTAATATGAAACCCTGTGCTAATAATTTTTTTGAGTTTAAACACCGTTTTTTACCAATTGTGATGCTCAGCATAAGAAAAAAGGCATAACTTTTGTGCCGTTTCAAAAAATGACGGCAACTTTTCCAAAAATAAATCCAAATTAAAGAGAAAGAGAAAAAAAGTGAAAATAGCATGACTACTTTACCCGACGTCGAAAAATGAACATAAGAAACAAAAATGAACTCTGTGCATGCTACTTCGTGAAAATAGCCAGTTTTTGTGACAATTAGCCCAATTTCACCAGAAAAGCCTAAATCAAATGATGTTTGTTCCCTTGTCGGCTTCGGCACTTAAATTCTCAAGGATTTTTGCTGAGTCTGAGTCTAAGCCTCTAGTCATTGGATTGGCGGTCGTGCGGAACACGGACCACCTTGTGTATGTATCTCATTTGATCTACAACCAGCACGACATGACACGAAATCTAGAAACAAAAGCTTGAGGTCCTTTTCTAGAACACACATTTACATGCATGCCCGGCCTTAAGCTTAAGCGCTGACTATGTATGTATACATTTATACATGTGTTCAGATTAGAGATCTAGAAACTAGGAGTGACTAGTCACTAGTCACTAGAAGAAACTAGTAGTACCTACAAAACTAGTAGGAAACTAGTGGTGTTGTATTATAAGAATGGCTTCCAATCTGAGACTTGCCGCCAACGCCACCAACTACCACGGCTGACGCAAAAAGACCCAAGCTGTCTCAAAATCTACGTCCGATATTACCTTAGGCATGCAAAAATAGCAGAGCCAAGCAAATAAAAGATTTCTTCACAAGGAAACCACTTTTAGTGTAACAATCACTAAAAAATAGCTTAAATAGTTCATATGGGGTGCTTCCTACTACTAGGGGTACCATCCCATCCCCCAAAATAGAAAATAATCCAATTCTGCTCGAAAAATACCATATCCGTGCTAATATTTCACGTACAACTGCGGTTATGACTGGGTTAACATACGAAACTCTTGAGATGGCGCTGGTGTGACAGATTTTGGTTTGTGGGGGCAGAAACGAGAAACGTTTTTAGTATGTATAGCTGACTACAACTGTCTGAACTGCTATTAATTTTTTGTAGGCAGCCCTGATCGTTTCGTTGTATTATATTTCATCAATATTGATGAACGGGTTTACTAGTCAAATATAATTTACCACGAAAGTGTATTTAAAAAAAAACTGATTTGTGATTTACACGTGAAATCGTTCCCTTGTAAAAAAAATATCATATCGTAACATAGAAATGGCATGCATGACTTGAAAACTACGCTACATAAGTACTTGACGACTACCAAGAAAAGAAACGAAGGGAAAAGCGAAGTATCAATCGACACACATCTTAAACGCCTTAACGTATCAATCAAACCCAAGTGTTTCTCTTGTCTCTAAAAAAAACCTCCAATTCCAATCCACACTAATCACAAACATGGACGACATGGACAGGAACAGGACACGGAATAACAAAGGAAAAGGAACGAAGGCAAGGCCAATTGGGTTCTTAAAATAACAAGTGAGTCTCAAAACCAAAACTGCCTATTATTTTTGTCGTGACATGGCCCGCCAGGCTTCAAATCACAAAAATATATTGGATTTACACGCGTCGTCGTCGTCAATTAGTATGTACATGCATGTATACGTTTTTAATGGCCCAGGAACCATTTACCCAAAATTTCCTTGTACGGTACGTACATTTTGGATTATCCGAATAGCTAGAGCTGTAAAAAGAAAATTGTCGAAAGTCCAGTAAGTACGTACTGACGTGATGACCGCGACCGCTGTGCCGAATTGGCCGTGTCGCGTCTGAACGAAAAATCTCTCCACGAAGGGATTTTATTTCATTGAACCTGCCAAGTTTGTTTCGGCGTCTTGAGACTGACTCGAGACTAGCCAAATTGCCCAAAATATTTGTCAAGTGTCATATTTCTTCAGTGAGAAAAATTCCCTCGTGTGGACGTTGGACATTTATTGAACTCAGAGCCAGCACAGAAAATGTTTAGACTTTTTTTTCTTGCTTCTTCTCTATCCGGACGGGTACAGGACAGGATCGAGTCTGACCTGGACCCTCCTAGCTCCAAATTTCCCGGGTAGTTTTATTTTATTTTTATGCGCGACGGAAACGGTTCCCGCTCAACAGCGCTCAACAAAATTCAACTCAACTCAATGCTATGCTGTTTAGCTTCAGCCTGTGCCTGTGCCTGAGCCTGAGCTTCGACTGGGGCTCAGGTCCTTGGCTTTATTATGATTATTACCGTGTGCCCTATAATGTGGTGTGGATTTCATCCGGGAGCCCGAGGATTCTACTACTACTACCCGGGTAACTCTAACTCTATTAAAGTGTAGCCGCGCCGACAAAAAATTCCAGGGACGACTTTGTACTTGTACCGTGTTGTATGGTACTACAAGAGACACGAGACACATGGGACATGGGACATGTGTGTTCCAGGCAGGCAAGGCAAGAAATTCTCTGTGTTCATCAAAACCTCTCTATAACGTTTAAAATTCTGTTACGAATTTTAGGATGAGGTAAATAAATAACGCCCATTTGGCATTACGACTTGTGATTTTGCCTATTCTTCGGAAAACACTCAATTTTGTTTAGAATTCCTTTCTGCACGCTCGGGGAATTGAACCCGGCTGCATCAAAACGGAAGGGGTATACACTCACCATTATGCTGACTTGACCAAAATTATCATTTAAAAAAAATTCATACAGTTTTTTATATGAAAATGTGCTAATATTTTTTCTAACTAATAAAGAGCAGGTATGGTGTCGCGAATAATACAAATGAATTGTCCCTGTGACACGCACTCACTTAGAATCCTAACTACAGAGTCGACACTAAGCCAGGCGGGTACACTACAGACGGCGGTAGACGGGTTAGGAGAAAACTCCGAATTCGGAGTATAATGGGACGGCATGCATTTACATGGGTTTAGAAAGACCCGGGGTTCATGTTTTCACATTCCCTGTGCTCTGTGCTCTGTTCTGTCCCACGTTTTTCCAGTCTGGTTTTCCTAACACTCTCAACCCTCCACTCACTTTTCCCAGTCTCACTCGGTCTTTCTCCGAGAAAACAAACCCAAGTTTGTAGTCACATTACCCGGATCCGGGTAATCCGCTGGTGTTCCATCCTTATCCTTATCCCAAATAGACGTACAGACACGTAGGTACACGTACACGTACCCATCCAAACAAATATTCAGATCAGACGGAGAGAAGAGAAATAAAAAAAATACGTAGAGATCAGGTTTTTAGTTTTATGATCCGCTCGGGACGCGTTTTCCTCTACCACAAACGTGAATAGAAACAAAAGACACAAAACGAACGAACGGAGGAACAAAATTGAACCGAAAAGTTTCGGTTTCTATTTCTACTTTGTGTATTTGTGTTGTTTCATCACTTTTCTGAAGCGACAGTCAAAATAGTGAAGAATTTTTGGCATTTTTAGGCGAAATTGGCTCGAAAACAAAAAAATTTGTGCAAAAAATTAATGCAATTCAGGACAAAATAGTGAGTGATTGTGCATTTTCTATTTTCTTCGTGAGAAATTGTTGCAAGACGCAAAGAAAAAAAGAGCAAGGCGACTTGGAATTGAACCCGGAGTCGTACTAAAAGCTGAAATTGAATTTGGAATTTTTGTATTTTTACATTGGAAATCTAGTCAAAAACTTAAATTAAAGTTATTCAGCACGACCGATCGTGATCATAGTGAAAATTTTTGGAAAAATGGTTCGAAATCTAAGACAATAGCTTTCCCTTGAAAAGTGTAAGAAAAAAAGTGAAAGCGAGACATGGAATTGAACCGGGGTGCCATTTCTGGGTCAAAATTAGAAAAGTGAAAGAAGTTCTAAATTTTTTTAACTTTTCAAACTAAACTTGAAAAAAAGTCATCCAGAGCCAGTAAGTTGGCGAGTGGTAGCCAAGGAATGCCATTAAGCATAATGATAATGATGAGGAAGAAGATCTTTGGAGGCGTAGCAGAAGCAGAAGCAGATCGAGTGCCCTAGTCTGGCAGAACATAGCGTCAGCGTCTATCCTTTAGTTTGACCGCCTAGTCTATCCTATCCTTCGCCTTCTTAGTGATTAATCACCAAGAAGAAAGCTAGCTAACTGGCTCGCCGTGGTAAATTTTCCGGACTAGAACCGACTTTTCGGAGAAAAACTTGGAAAAGCGGGTATTAAGGGTGAAAACAAGTGGAGTGAAGTGAATTGAAGTTTTAGGTCGTTCGTCGTCGACGCCGTGTTGATGGACTTAGACTTAGACTGAGACTTGGACTTGGACTCTCGGCGCCCAAACCATCATTATCTTCATCTTCTCAACACATAGAAGAAAAACCGTCTCAGGATATAGCGTCCGTGGAAGAATAATGAGAAATTAGTTACTGTTGGGGAGGTTTTTGTGGGTGTCGACGTCGAGTGGATGAAGGAGTCCACGGTATAGTCAACAAATAAAAGTTAGTGCACGTTAATGAACTAGAAGAGCGAGGAAAGCGGACGTGAACATTCAACTTTAATTTTTACCGCCAGGAAGACACGAACGGCCATTTTCGTCATAACTTGGATTTTAAATTGAACCTACTCCACGGGGTACCTTCATTTTAAGAATTATGGGCACTTTATACAAAATATTCATGATTTAACGCCTACTGGGAAACTTGACGACTTACAAAATTTAAAATCGACTACTTTGCGCTAGACGCAAGCGCATGCCCGATTGGGTCACCTGATTTAGGTTTGAAATTTTTGAGCGAAGGCCATCTACCGATTTGTACTGTGGTTTGCAAGAATATGGGTGAAATTACAACATTTTTAAAGAAAAGTTTAAAAAAAATTCAAAATCTAATCTATACGGTATAAATCAACAAACAATCAACAAGAAAATAAAATGTCGGGATTAGATTCCACTTGGTCAATGACGACGACGATTCGTTTGATTCTCTTCATGTTCCTTATCGGATGGCCCACGAGGACAGGAGATACGAATAGAACAGGGGCCATTGCCATCGCGATGGCCATGACAGATCATGAGAAAAACAACCCGGGTAAGGAAAATCCTTTGTTTTCTGTGATCTCTCTCCTCTTTTCCTGGTTGATTAAATAGGTTCCAAAATACACAATACACAATAGAAAACAAATACGTAAAGCTTAAGCCGACTATCGACTGTCGACTCGACTACAAACGCCGCGGTACCCGTTCAGTTTTGGCTTTAAGGGTGTATCGATTTTCTGATACTTGAACAGTTGAACAGTAGAAGCACAAGTGACGGTGTATCGGATCTCACGATACTGTACGCGCGTACGTACGTACGTACGTATGTGGAAATGAGATCCCGGAGGGGATTAATTTGATAGCTAAGGAAGTGAAATCGCTAGGCTACGAACGACGGCTCGCTTCGCTACATTCCTCTGGACCAAACTACAGATACACGGATTGGACTTGGACTGACTTGGCCAAGGAAAGGATTTGGAGTGGCGAGCGGTGGACGCTAAGGGATTCCATCCAACAAATCGAGGTCGAGAGTAGCAGCGATCAGTGTACGCTCCAATGGTACTAGTACTACAGGGTGGTTCATATTTATATACTGTATTTTTGTTCTAAATCAAAACACTATTGGTATTTTATACGAATCCGGCTATTTTTCTTGGGATAATTTCGTTGTTTTAAGAGATTTTAAATTTTTGATTAACCTGGAACTTGAAAGGAAAATCGACTGTAAAAAGTTAAGGTTGACTGGGGAATCGAACCCCTGACTTTCGCTTGCCGGGCTAATCGCCTATCCATTGGCCTACC
>JAQGCB010000332.1:0-24214 GCA_034698835.1 Protaphorura tricampata
CCTCTCCCCCGGGTTGCTTTAAAGAGGTTTTTCTCCACTGGTTTTTCCTCCTACTAGGGTAACTACATAATTAATATATAAATCCCTAGGCCAAATGGGAAGCAACTCGCAAAACGACACACGGAATGCACAAGATGTTTGATTCAGCCTCGGCTATGTCAATTAATCAGTGTATTTTTTAAAAAAAATTAACTCGACCAAATCTCACTAGTAGTAGTTCAAACCTTTATTGGATTTCCCTCAATTAAAATTGATCTCCAACCAGCCTGTGTCTCAAAGAAATGACTCACACTCAAGGACTTCCCATCCATTGCTCCTAATTCCAATACAATCCCATTCGTTGTTCCATAAAAGAAATTCTTCCATGCAATTTGTACTTCGTAATCTTCTCTTGTATATTTATTTTGAAGTATTTCCGTCGCGACGCCCTCCAGACTCTTATTCCTCTTCAATCCCCAATCCCCATTTCTGTACCACTCGGGAAGATTCAGTAAGGACTTCAAAATTTTTGTCTCATCTATCTCTGGAGTGGTCAAGGTCATGAGGTCATTCTTGATCACTCGAGACCGATCATGCACAATCTGGTTCTTAATGAATGGTTGACCAAAGTAGAAGTACAGGGACACTCCAATTAGGGAAAGTCCGATCAGACGCCAACCTAGTTTCCTCCTTCCCAGAATCATGTCCTTATGTGAAAAAAAATACATGCATGGTTATTTAAAAAATACAAAATTAATTGAAGTTGATAGTTTTATTACCTTTGATTTAATATTTGCCATGGTCGAGATGATTTTATGGCATGCATGTGCGATTGCATGCAGTTTAGTATCAAATTAATTCGTGTACCGTTTGAAAAACTTTCTTCAGTTTTATTACCGTTCGTTGCCATGAAAGAAAATCCAAAATTTTGGAACCAACCAGAATGTTTAAAATGTAATGAGATGCCTGCCTGTGCCTATTCCTGTGTATTTTTGAGTTTGGGCAATAACCTTAGGCAAGTAGTAGCAGGAGTGCGAGTGAGACAGACAGACGGACAAGCTGATCTGAGAAAATTGCACATCATTTATAACATTTTCTAGACAACGTACTCAGTCAGACGACAGGAGTAGTAGGAATAAAACTCAAAACTGACGAAATCCAGACGTATAGTATAAAATAGACGGGAGAAAGTTCCTACGTACTCAAATACACAGTTAGAAACATATGTACATAGTTTTGGAAGAGCAGGAGCTCAGTTCTAGAAGTGTAACAAAAGGAAAGGAATGATGATCTGAAATATAATAATAAGTTCTTGTCTTGTTCCTTTCCATCCATTGTCAATCGTAACAGTAGTCACTAGTCACTAGTCAGGAGTAGTTCAGTAGTTTCGAAACATACGTACGTACGTACAGTACGATTTGAGTTTCGAACCCAATGCCAAATGCCATTGACGATGAGTGAGCTCAAACCTCCTGTCACCCTTAAACAAGTTATATGAGTGAACTTTCTCCCCCGGTCCTTTTTACTTTACTTCGGATCCACTCAAATTTAGACGGGACGAATGTGAATGTATGTATGTCGGCGCCAATTTTCCATAGCATGTATTTATGTGGCGGATATCTGTCTGTCTTTGTTGAATGCTAAATTTTTGGGCCAAATATTTAGGCCATATGTGAAAAATTAAAAAGGAATCAGAAAAATTAAGGTTGGATTTACATGTTTTACGGCTATGACAGGATTATTTAATATAAAATTGCGGGCTAGCTTGGTGGAATTTCTGTAGAGAAATGAAGGTAAATTGAATTGAAATGAAGGCTAGAACATATGAAAGAATTGACGACAGAAGGTATCCGGCCTGAGGGGCCAAAACTGCCAAAAACTGTCTCTCTTTTCAGTTCTCGTCTCGTCTCTCGTCTTCTGTCTCCATTCATGTTTTTGATAGGATTTGTTTGGTTGGAGTGTGGTAATCAATATAATAATAATAAAAAGAGGTCAGAGTTGAAGAGAAAAGGGCCTCCGGGGTTAAGTTGGGTTGGGTTGGTTGTCTATACAGAAATACAGAAGAAGAGTTGTAATGAAACGTAACAATCCAATTACATTGACTGACATTTGTACATGGAATTGAATGCAGGATTATTTCACCGAGCTATCTTGATGGCTGGGTCTTCTCATGCCCCATGGGCTTTGGTGACGGATCCAGCTGCCGTGGCCAATGGACTGGCTGAAGCCCTCAACTGCTCTCACCTCAATTCATCCTTCAATTCAACGTCAGGGTTGTCTAATGGAACACTACCCGGGTATTACTCTCAGACTGGTTCTGGTTCAGGGACCATGACAGGAGCCTCGGGTCAGAGTCAATCCAACAGAGACAAATCCTATGGACATGGACCCAGTAGTAGTAGTCCAGGTTCAGACCCTGTAATGGATTGCCTCAAAACCAAGAATTTTACACATTTCTCACAAGTCCTTGTCCCACACAAATTTGCAACGGACTTTGGACCTACTATTGATGGGGTGGTCATTAAACCAAATTTTAGGGTAAGTCGTCACAAAAAGTTTATTCCAGGAAATATTTTGATACGTACATCTGTTTCCATAAAAATCAACTTTATTAATGGGTAGGGAAAAGAAGGTATTTCTATAGGTCATATGTGGCATTCTTACCTCGGAAGAAGCTGCAGACGACCTGACAGATACAGATTCAATCTAGATTGTATTACTGTAATTTTTGCTGGGTTCGCAACATTAGCAATATGATTTCCATATTTTTATGAGAAAATCATTAAATTTTGATGCAGCCGATCCGAAGTTCAAAATTTTCATCGATTTTTACTATTCCACTGCTCTGTGAACAAATTTTTATTTGATAAATGAACAGGCGAAATTAGAATATATTTTTATTCAACAAATCCTCGCTGAAGCTGGTTTATGAAGAAGGTTCTGGAATATTACAATTGAAATTACTGACTGATTAGAAACTTTGACACTTTTCAACAATACCACGATTGAATGCCTGACAAAATAATGTTTTAAAATGTACACATTACATCTTCTTCTTTAGTTACGTAGGATAGTTAAGTATAATTCGTTAGTATTTTTTAAAAAGAGCTATATTCGAAATTGTAGAATTGTATTACTGTGCTATACTGTAGTCTATAATTTTAAGATTGACAAGAGGGATTTCTATGAAATTAGTTCTTAAAATCTCCGAAATCTCTTTGATGATAGTTTTCTTGCGTATATACAGATGAGTGCGGATTCCGCGATGGGGAAGAGAGACTTGTCCAAGAAATATGACATCCTTGTTGGTTTATCGTCCCTGGAGAAAATGACTGAATTTAGTGAGGTGAGATCTTAGGTCGAATACATATTCTATGCTTTCAATCAAACAATACCTGATATTTTAGTAAAATTATAAACTCAGACGGTTTTAACGAAAATTCGATGTTGAATTGGCACACAAATAACACCGTTTTCAGTACAGTCAAATCATCAGTCAACTTTAATTTAATAGGCAATATTTCAGAGTAGATTTAGAATAGTTCTTTCTCCATCTCTTGCGTTATTTAAGAAAGTTTTTGTACAGGTGTTTCTTGCGGTCTCGATTAGTAAAAATGTAGGGTTCTGGTCTTCAAAATTTATAAAAAGACAAGCTGTACTCTACATGCATGCACATCACAAGTTCACACCACTACGGTGCGATTTTTATTCATGATATGATAGTAACTATGTTGCATGTTATTCGTGGGTGGACACATGAAGTCTGTAGACAGTGGATAAGAGCAGACGACAAAATACACAATTACTAAAATGAGTGACATGGCAAGGCCTAAAGGGTCTAAAAGGTCAAGGCAAGCCATCGACAATAAGTAGGCGGATAATCCGAGAAGACTCAACTGAATAACCGTCAACTGTTCAACCCAACAAAATATTTACGATGTCGGCTTGTCAGTTTTTATGTATACTTGAATGAGAATTCACAATTTTCCTATTGCAATATTTCCAATGTGTACTGGCAGGAAATGGTTGTCAGACAACATAAATTAATTAATTAATTTGTGCCGAGAGTTTCGTCCCAAGTAAATTGTTTCAACTGAACGAATTCTGAAAAGAAATCCAATATTTGGTGTGATAGGAAAGAAAACACAGCACGAACACTCAAACAAGTCGAGTAGGCTCGCCAGCTAGCTGGGATTGAACTCCTAAAGTTTAATTAAGTAGTAATTATAACATCACAATTAACGCCCATATATTCGGAAATATACCTTGAATTAATCATAGGATTTCACTCCCATGAACTCTTCTACAAATTAGCGGCCAAATTCGTTTACTATCATTGAACTCACCAAATGGGAAACGAAATCGCCGAAGTCGATTGCAAGAACACATTAAATGTCGTTCCACGTTAATTTTATTGGATCTGAGAACACTGTAAATTTTAAAAGTTGTAGTTGATCATCCAGAAGAAATTCTCCAACCCATGCGTGCTAGAGAAAATTGAACCGCCAACATAGCCAGACGGATATGGATTACTGTACTAAACGGATATACGTATATTTTATTTTACAGGTTGACTTGACATTTGGTTTTGAAGCTCAACGTAGAGACGCCATCGTCCGAACTCTAGTTCGTAATTCTTACAGGTTTCACTTGAATGAGATTGTGGCCACAATTACGAATGAGTACACAGACTGGGAAAGGCAAGACAGATTTTCTTTATATCTTTTTTTCCCTTTCGTCCTCGTCTTCATCTCCTACAAATTGCCTTTTGTCTTTTTCTTCTTCTTCTTCATTTATTATTTATTCATTCTCTCACAAGACAATCACTGCCATGCAATGCTTTCTCCACAAAGTGAAATCTCTCCCTTGTTCCTTGCCGTACATACATACAAATGTACGTGCTGTACGTACCACGGAATAGAATGAAATGCAATGTGTTCAGATTCTTGTCTACCTTACATTATGTATGACTGACTTTCTCCTCAAAGTGAAAGCTCAAAAGTGTCACTAGTACTTTGTTCCAAAGCCTTTCCACTTTTGACTCCTCACGTAAAGTAGTCATTCTCAATTAGCTTAATTCAACCCCTCTGGTGGTACTGGGAGTGGTAGTGGTGTCAATAATTTTATTTGTTCTTCATTCTATCACCCAGTCGTGTGTTAAAGTCATTTTTTGAAAGTTTCAAAATAATCATTCACGATTTTTTGAGAAAATTTAAGCATTTTCTTCGAAAGAAAGCTATTATTTTTTGTGTATTGTCAGAAAATGTTCGTCTGCAGTCACAGACACCTAAAATTTCCAAAAAATTTGACTACAACATAATTCCACCTATTTTGTGAATGAAGAGAAATTGTACATACATAGCGTATGTGGACAAGTCGGATTGTCACTCCCGTATGTAGTTTGAGTGTGTAGCATGTACAAAAGGTATTACTTATGGATGATCCACTCACTTTAATTTAATTACGTATGTATGATATGTACGATAGATCTGTGCAACATCCGATTGCCACACGTGACCTAACTCTAAATGCAGTCACGGATTGTCTCAGTCTGGCTCCTGTGATTGCTGCTGCAGAGTCATCCCTTGTCAACAAAGCCTATTTCTATGTTTTTGAGCATGCGACAAAGGATGGACTGTATAATTATCAGGTCAGTCTCTTGGATATGTGGGCTATTTATTTTAAGAATTCATTCTCCGCCCAAAAAAAAATAAAGTATTGCTTGGATAAATATGGAGCTCCCAGGTTAACGCAGATGAGCGGCAGTTAAATAAATCATATTTTTACCTGGTCTGAAAAATCAGTCTTGGACCGGAAACGAGCTGTAATTATTATTAGACTTATTTACCTGCTCCTTCAATTTTAAAAATTGTGACTTCAATAAAATCTAGCTGGTTTCCTTTGAACAACTGATACAAATAAATATATCAAATTAATTAAAGTATTTAATCTGACTGGAACCGCACTTCCAAAAAAAATTCTGATTGGTTATTGTTTCTATCACAAAATCCATTAAAATTGGATGAAATGAAATCGAATTTCTTCCGGATTTTTAGTACATATGTATAACTGTGAGTTTTAGAAAACAGGAGTGGAAAAAACTGTCAAGTGTATATTGAACCGGCATAATCCCATATCAATTTATTTACTGACAACAACCATCACTTCGGTATCAAAATAGAAAAGGTTTACCCGAAATCGGATACGGTTGTATTGCCCATAAGTACGTACGTGTGTGACATGAAGTTGACAGTTAATTTTGGTGACACTATTGTATTATGTATTCAAAAGAGATCTGGTGCAGCCGGTGGAGAAGAGCTGAGTTACATGATGGGCTTTCCATTGACAGACACTGTCACCGGCCATGTCTTGTCTTTCTTCCCCCCACCCATTCCTTCCAATTTCACTCGGGGTGAAATGGCCGTCTCAGAACTCCTCATCACTTACATCTCGAATTTTGTTCATATGGGGTGAGTTGTCGGTCAAATAATTAAGATGAATGTCTGGAATGTAAGAGAATCAATAAGAAAATAGCAACATGTGTTAATTTTTAGAATATGTTGTTTTACCCTACTCGTATTATAAGATTTTGTAGCAAAGAAATGAGATTTATGTAAAACAAGGGTTAAACAAATGCATCCCACTTTCATCAATTTTGAAATAACATCATTTTGGGCAAAAACCATGAGTATCTGTACAGTAAAATACTCATAAGAAAAAAATCTAAAATACTGTACGAATCCTGATGGCTTGGTGGCATGGCGGCTTGCCATGCCAGCTTGCCTTTTAGACAAGGATGCATTTGGCCTGAATACTTGATGGAGTGCAACAACTCCATTTTATTTGAACTCATTTTATTTTTCTTCTTCTCTTTTAACTTTACGTACATCCAACTTGGATTCATTCGTCCTCGTCTGGCTCGTCTGCTCTCGTCCTTCTACTACATCCAGTCTGAATAAATTATCTTGAAACTTTTTCTCTTTTTTTCTTATGCAGAGACCCAAACGAACCCGCAAAACTAGATGTGAGTTGGCCAATCTCAAAAGAACGGAATCGTTTTCGTACAAACCCATGGGAACCTTACGACCGAGTTCATCAAAAGTACTTGGAAATCTCAGGGTCCAAGATTCGCACGAGATCTCATTACCGGGCACACCAAATGGCCATTTGGTTAAGGTATAATAATTCCTTTTAATTTTTCCTTCACGTTTCTCATTTTTGGGATCTCACCAAAAACCTCGTCCCGTAATTCCCAAGATGGAAGTTCAAATTCAAATTTTAAATTACACGTTACCAGTTGATATAATTGTCTTGGAATTCAAACGACATGGTGGAACACTGGATCTGCAAAGTAAAAAAATCATTCTGATATTTTTACGACAAAAAGTATGTGGTGTCAAATTAGTATCAACCATATTTCATCGCCCAAGCACCCTTTCAAGAACTAGAAAATGTTAGACTAATTTTTTTTGGAAATACAGGGTGTTTCAGAAAACTAACTTCTTCCTACAAAATGGAGCGTGTGTGTTTCAAAAACACCCTGTGGTTTTTCCAGCCCGGCAAAGAAAGAAAGTAGGATCACAATACCAATACTTACAAATTTAGTTGACGTCCCGTTGACTCTAAACCCAAATTGAGAGCTCTAGCTATTTCTGAATATCGTAGATTCTACTGTGCGTGTGTGTTTTCCTACGAAATAAAACTAAACCCACTCGCGAGTTCAGTTTCAGTCCAATTCCATGTATGTAGCTGTAGCACTCTGACTCTGCCTCTCCTATTCTAGATTCTAGATTCTAGATTGCCCTTGTTTCTCCCAAAAACGAAGTCTGTCGAGAGTCTAGAAGTTCATGTATATGTATTCGTTCGCTTACGTACGTACATAGTAGGATTTGTGGTTTGGCGTCGCAGATGGTGAGGATATTTGCATTTAGAGAAAGTTACTACATTCGACATTCCATTGTTCAATCTCATCCCGGTTCCCAGTCCTGGGTCCTGTTCCTGTTCCTGCATGCTTGCTCTCCTGGTCCCACTCAAACAAAACATGGAATATTTTGGCCAAAGTCAAACTCAAGTCATAGCCAGCCAACATGGAGTCCTTTACATTTACTTCCAGTTTTCACCAATTTTACAAGGGAACCACTTTTCCTGCAAAAAAAAATATATGACTGTGGGAATAATAGAAAGTACAAAATGAGTAATTGTAAAAATATCCTGGAAGCAACTCTAAAAAAAAACAAAGATTTGTGGAGCCATGCTACGAAATTTTATTCCATTCCAACCTTACCCTCCCAGAAATGTTATTAATTTAACCTGCACACGATTTTTAATGAAGTAAATAACATTAGTAAGAGAAAAATCTTGATTAATAGAATAAAATGATCTGGGATATTTTGGACTTCAATTTTTTTTAGATTAATTTTTATTTTCATTAATTTTCTCTCTTAAAACATAGAAATAGAATGGATAAAATTGGAATTATTAATTTGCATACATTTCCTTGACCGGAATTCCAATAAACTTGGAATGAGATTTTTTGGAGAAACAATTATTCTTCTCGTATATTTGTGTGCTCCCATCACATAAACGTTACTCTAATTATTATTAGAAACTGAAATAATATCTAATATTTTAACAGATACCTCTCTTAGCTCTTCTTGAAAATAGCTCTTCATTTGAACATTGTGAATTCAAAATTAAATGGAACAACCCATTTCACCTGGGCCATGTATTGTAGACACGTCTAATCCTTTAAAATTTCAATTGTTTTTTTGAAAATTCCACACTAGATTGATTAACACACAAGTACTTCCGACTAACCAACCAATTCCAAAACTAACGCTAACATAGGCTTGGAAAAATCCTCTTGTACTCCCATAATCTACTGGAACTGTCCTAGTTGTGTGTGTACATGAAATACTGTGGCAAATCTGGAGATTACAAGTGGAAATCAGCTTTCCATTTCCATCCATCTATTCTGGGAAAGAACCGTTCTAGTCTCTGTGCGCTCGCTCTTCACCCATGTTTCTCTCTCTTCCATTGAAAATAAAGCTTATTTAATTCATTTCAATCCCTGTCCTAGTCCTCGTGGTTCAAATTTAGATTCGTTTCGTTCTATACGCTCTCGAATCCGAATCTAACTTATTTAATCTAACAGAGCAAGTACGATACGAAACTACAGGGTGGTTCCAAAAAACCTCTGACTTCCGATAGACCAAAATCGATTTTAGACAACACGACCTTGGTTTTTTCCTAAGGGTATTTCCTTCTCAAATATGTAAATTATAAGTCATGGGTCCAATGGGTGTAAAGCCAATTGAAAAAAATTAATAGTAGACATGATCTCGCAATTTTTAACTTGGTGTACATTTTGAATGAATAACTGAATGTGAAAATGCCCTCCAGTGTACAAAATTGTTTATAGCAATGGCATTGAGCTAATAATCTCTTAACAACTGCTTAAGGATAACATGGTCAGGCTTTTTTCCCTAGGGGATTTTCCTTCTCCACTTTGTAAATTTTACATCATGGACCAAATCCGTGTTGTATACTTACCTCATCCACGAGAAATGCGCTACGATACCTTGAAATAACCCATTTTATCGCCTGCCGAGCATGGAAATGGTAATGAACCACCCTGTACTCCGGAACCGGACCAGTTTTGTATTATGACCTTAACTCCGGTGCTCCGGCTCGGATCGGTCCAGCCCTGACTTTCACTTGCACTTTCACTCTTGGTCCAAGCCTTGGCTGAAGGAACGGAACATGAGTTTGAGTTTGAAGACAGAGAGTGACACGACATTCAATTAGTTTTCTGTTTCTGTTATTTTGTTTCACAGACTGGTGCCTGAATTACAAAGAAGTGGAGCTCACTACGCCTCCAGCCAACACAATCGTATGAAAGGGGGGAATGACCCTACTCTCTATGTTGGAAGGTAAGGAAGGGGGGTCTCTCTCTCAGACTTTAGACGACTACTACAGTAAAAAGACAAAATACGACTCTCTAGGACCAATTTCCTAAACGCTCTGTCCCAAAACATCCTTGTTGTTCTTCCATAATAGTCCTCGGCAATAGAAATAGATGACTTCAGGTCATGGCCGAGCTAAAAGTGCCGGGAGTTGTAGCTGTAGTCGTAGCTAGCAAACTCCTGGTAGTCTCAGAAAGTATACTGTATTATTGTTCTTCTTCTTCTTGTATGTTGTACGTACCAAAAATACACGAGCAATGTCTTTTCCTTTTTCACTAAACGAGAAGGAACGAACGTGAATGTGAACGTGAGGCTATTAGTGTCCTAGTTTATTTTCCCCCATGTAATTGTAGAAAGGCAGAGAAAGTCCAGAGGAGAAAAGGTGCGGGTGTGCAGTGCAACGGAAAGTAAAGTGGAAAGAAATGTAGCCAAGACAAGCCAAGTCGGACAATTTTCTAACTCTAACTGCTACGTCGTGGTGAATTTGTACATTTTTATAGTCTCCAGTTAAGTAAAGTAAAGGAAAACCCGGACCGTTTTCTTAATTGAAGAAACAATTTCTTTTCATTTTGATTATGGTTTGTTCTACACTTCCACTTTGTACTACTACTGCGTGTGCGTGGTTCTTAATTTTTAGGAGTGGGAGTGTCATCGCGTTTGTCGGATTAGATTTTGGTAGACATTTAAGATAAGAATACCAGACTACTACTACTAGGGGTACATTTCATGGGTGCTAATTTTCCTGTTCATGATTTGAACATCACACTGTACTTTATACTTATGGTCATAAATTCTACTTGAAATTACAGGTACGTTTTGATTTCCTCCGATTTGAAAATTTGAGGTGTTCTAAATCCTATAAAATATCAATAAAATATACGTAAATGCTTTTGTGGTCTCAACTTCATTTTGAATTTGAATTTGTTTCGAAATATCTAATATTTCAAAATGACAAGAAAGGATAGTTTTCTTTGACGTTCGGAGAAAGTTATCCGTCCAATTACCAATTTTAAGATTGAAATATGTCTCAAATTATATTATTCGCCCAATCGACACAAACACCTGAAAAATATTTTTTTTTATCACCTTTAGATAATTAAAACTCACATGACGTTAATCTCGATACACTGCTGAGGACTAGAGGAGATATTACTTACCGTCCCGGGTGCGTGATCGTGACAGGCCTATGAAAATGAATAGAATGATGTAGTTCACAACTTCTGAATTTTATTTAATCGTTGAACAAGGCTGTGGAATCTGAGTCTACTAATTAGTTGAGAGGACTAGGCTTCAAGTAGTAAATCGGCGTCCTTAGCTTAGCTCTTGTAATTATTTCGAACACTGATTTTATGCAAATTCACGGATTCTGAGAACATGTAAAAATTGAGCTTTATGCTAGTGTGGACATTTTCAGGAGTAATTAGGAGCATGAGAATTGAAGTCGCGCCGCGATGATTGTCATTGTGCAATGAAAAATCAGAGACATAATGTATAAATAATACTACAAGTATTAATTTGAGTCTCACAAAGAAATAATGACAATTTAGAATTCAGCAGTTTTGCAGTTGTCCTATTTTGAAATTGTTAGTCAAAATTATATGGGGGTTAGTAAAATCCAAATACAGTCAGATGTAGGAGTTAATACTTCATTAATTTTCTTCTCAGTGTAAAATCATTCGGGATTATTTTTTTACCCCACTATTTCGAGGAGCACAAAACTGGCAATAAATTGTCGATAAGTGATTTGGAAATGAAATAAAAAACTGGCGTCTTGAGAAACAAGCCGTAAATTGAAATTAAACATGGAAATCTTGATAATCATATTGGAGACTATCTTGTTTCGGAATTTGAAAATGATAATTATGGAGGTATAGAATGACCTGGTCAAAAAAATACTTGTTAGTGTTAGTGTAACACATTTAAAATTAACAAAACAGAATGTGAACACGAATTAAATGTCAACACTGTGTATTTCGTCACTGCGGAGAAAGTTGGCGTGAGCAAAATCGGGACAACCTGAAGCTACGACATCCTGACGATATCAATTAATTAAATCATACAAATATATGCAGAAATCTGTAGCAAGTATTCGATGATCAAAGTTCACGAATGAATGCATA
This sequence comes from Protaphorura tricampata, assembly GCA_034698835.1. Lineage (NCBI taxonomy): Eukaryota > Metazoa > Arthropoda > Collembola > Poduromorpha > Onychiuridae > Protaphorura > Protaphorura tricampata. The sequence continues at coordinate 12,065 of JAQGCB010000332.1, forward strand.
CAAATACAAAATAATTCACAAAACAGTTTTCATCATTAAAGTCAAAGCATGGAAGAAAATTCTAAGGACTGAAGTGATTAGTAATACATACGAGTGGGCGTATTGAAATATACTTTCACTTTGACATTTAAGCTGAAAGTTAGTTTAAGCTTAAGCTTACATTTTCTGTACTAGTCTGTCCTCATTTTGAGTGAAGTTGTCTGATGAAACAAGACTATGACTGGGAGTCTGCCTTAATTATATTGGTTTAGGTTAATTATACTAGTACTAGTTGAATTGTATCTCTGTTCTGTTTTATCTCATCATATGTATTGTTTGTTCTTGACTGACTGTATATTATATTTTCAGTGTACGAAGTGTTGGAGAAGAGGATGTGAGTCCACAGTTATTTGATCTTGGTTTTGATGACTCACCAAGTTTGGACTCAGAGAGAGCAGGCGGCTCTGGCTCTGCGGCAGACAATCCTCCACCGTCTCCACCGACAACTTGTTTTTCTCCAGTTTTCTCTGCAAAGAATTCAACTGGAAGTGGCGGCGGTGGTGGTGGTCCAACCCCTCAAACCAATCACAAAGACAACAATGACAGTTCTGGGAGTTCTGCCTTTGAAGTCTCCATGTTTTCTCCTTATTCAACGGCACTCTCAGTCACAATTGCCGTGGGTGAGTTAGAATGGAATTTAAACGAATTTTGTACATATGTTGAAAATTCTAGATGCTTTAAGACTCCATTTATTTTTAAATAGTATTAAATTCACAGAGTCCACCAGAACATTTAGTTCGCCTGATGGTATGGTATACATACATGCGTATGCAATTGAGGAAATATTTTCAAAGAATTTGTAAACACAAAATAATTAATTGCACACAAAAAATTCTAGAGATAAATTTTGAACCAGAAAGCACAACAATGATCCTCAACCTAAATGCATGAATTTTAACGCAATAATAATGAGCGCACACATTGTCCTCGGGCGAGTAGCATCGTAGTAGGCTGATAAACCAGAATTATTCTTAAATTTACTAAAGAGGTATACTAAAAATTAGATTGACCTTCATTGACCTAATTTGGAGCTTAAATATCCATCATCATATCAGGCTTATCATTTCTGTAGATGGAAAAAATGAATGTTTCCGTTTCAAGCTATATTTTCCAGAGATTTTCCTTTCTTTCCTCGCCCATTTCCTGACGACATACAAAATTTTACGTTGCATGGTTGATGGCCCATAAAAATGCACAGGTGTTTGTCTTTTTCCTGGTGATTCCTCTGAATATCGCAAGGCAAATGACAATGAACTAGACTATCCAGGCAGTTTTTATATTGTATTGACTCAATAGCTCGTTTAGGTTTATTTTTTTTTGTTTTCCGTTACAAAAAAGTTAAAGAATTCTAATCTACGGAAACCCACAACTTTTGCTTCAAAGCCGTTATTTCAAATTTTAATTTATTAATTTTTGAAAAACTTCAACTCAGTTGTCTGAAAAACATTTTAGTATTTGATTCGAGGATATTTTAATTAATTAATTTTTCTTGATATCCCACACACAGGTTGCTCACTCCTCATCCTCAACGTATTCATCTTTGCCCTTGTGTACTACCAAAGGGACAAACGAAGAGCTCAATTATTAAAAGAGTCACAAAGTACTGAGTCTAATCAAAAGTATGGTGAACCACCTGAATTGCTCAAATCAAACTCAACAGCCTCAACAATGACGACTGGAGGAGTGTCATCCATGCATAAATCTAATTCCATGTGCTCTCAATCTCAATCAGTTCATTTAGACATGTGTAGTTTACATGGGCCTTCTTCTCAACAATTACATCAACAACACCAACAACATCAACAACAACAAATGCCGCATCATCATCGTGGAATTTTACTGTCCCCACAGCAGACCCAAGCTCATGCTCATGCAAATCATAAACATTTTTCACCACAAGTTTTGGGTGTGGCAACTTTACCAAGGAGTAATGGAGGTTTGGCAATTGGAACAATGCTCCCAAAACCTCCACCCCCACCCAGAAGTGTCTCAAATTTTTCTACACTCCCACATAAATGTGGAAGTGCTGGGAATAATAGTGCTGGGAGACTGACCCCTTTTGAAGAGATGAATTTGTGAGGAGGAGGGTCATCGGTCTTCTGACTTGACCTTTGACCTCGTACTCGTACGCGTATGTACGTATGTGGTCATAATTAAACAAAAAATTGATTGAACTGAAATTTATATTGATTACTACGGATGTACGTACTTGGATTTTACATACATACATATGTAAGCTAATTGTAAGTTAAAGTTTTGTCCGTCCAACTTCATATACTAATTTACATATGTAGACATTGTTAAGGATTTTGATCTTCTGAATAAAAAAAAATATTACATTGTTGGATTGACTGAAAATTGAGTGATTCAGGGGAAATTTATCAAGGGACTAATTTATCACCGTGCTTGCACATATGTTCACCGGTAACAAATTTCCAATAATTTATATGTTGGCATAATACACTATAGATAAGTTTTCGGATCAGTAGTCAGTAGCCTCGTTAGTAGCCAATCGTAATTTTTTGACAAAAATTGTTCAGGGTCTGAATAGGAATTAAATTTGTCACTACAATTTGTATCAAGACAGATCGGATATTTTTAGTTGCAATAATTGTTTGTTTTTTGGTCCAAAGAGCATTCAATTCCATTGCACTGCACTGCACTGCACTGTGCATGTGCACTTTTGGACTGTTGACTTTGAATTTATTGTTCTTTTTTTTTCTCTTGACCCAGTTTTGTAAACAAAGGAAGAGTTTTGTTTGTGGTCACTTCCTTGGTCCGGTCGGTCGACCCACGACCACAAAACCAAACCAAATACAACAAATACAAAAGTTTTCATTGAGGACCAAAGTGACCGGAGCAGAGCAGAGCGGAATTCTGGTTCGGATTCTGATGAAAAGAATGTCCAGTGTCCGTAGTCCGTATCTGTGTCCTTTAATAGGTCAGGAGTACTGAGTAGGGACAAAAGTCCAAAACAGAAGAAGAAGGAAGAGGAAAGTTGGACGGGAATTGCCGTTAAAAAAACTCTCATCCAAGTGCTGACTGTAAGTTGGAAGATTAAAGGTGAAGTGAGCAGTTGGAGAAGGAACGAGTGTCATCATTGGAGGAAATCGAAAATCCAATTCCTACACTTTGTACTACAACTTTCTTTACACTTTCACTCTCACTAGTAGTCGTAGTCTACAGGGTGGACCCAAAAAAAAACCATTCATACTGTAGAATCTTGACAAGCTATCGTGTGGCTTGTTCGTGTTATTCAGTAGTTGTGATTATTTGGCAATGAATTCTGTCTAAACTGAGAAAAGTGGAATAGCTAGCTAACTCAAATGCATTAGAAAATAATACGAGCGGAGTTGAGTCAACAGAGGTTACAATGCTATTACGTATATTTATTTAACAGTAAAGACAAATGGGCAGGAGAGTCTTACGGAGAGAGACTTTACTCGTGAAAAGTTAGGAAAGGAATCGTCTGAAGGAGAGAAAAGTCGGGGTATTTATCTCCTCAAAAACATGAATATAGTTATTGATTACAATGAGTAGTACACATATAATAAAATGAGCATTGCATTCCAGGTTGTCTTGTTGAACCTAAGTAAATGACCTTTACACATACACGTGCACAAATGAATAATGATAAAATAAGACAAATCTTATGTGGTACACGCACCACTGCACAACCCCTGGATTACAATTGTACAGTATGCATGGCACATTTCTCATGGCATAAGCTCAGTGACGACCAGAGGTCATCACGGAGTTTATTACATGATCCATGCGACTTAAAATGAACGTCTGAACGTTGGAATTTCCTAATTAACTTTGCGGCATAAATTAATGGAAAATTACTAAAATCAGAAACTGAACATCCCGGCCGCCTTAAAACCGTGTTTTAACGTCGCGTTATGAATAAAGGAATGTCAGTTGTGTCAAATGAAGTCAGAATTTTAAAAAACAACAATTAAAATCACTGAGTAAAATTTAACAATGTATGAAAAGATAAACTAACTTACAAACTAAGTAAATTCACCTATGGTCGTGTAATTGAATGTGAGTCGGGTAAAATATTGTCTGTTCCACTCGCACCTGCACTTTCACAATTGTCAATGGGAAGAAGGCAAAGTTTTACAAGGGGTCGTTTGATTTCACCTTCCGATGTCCGGATTGTTGCTACTCTGACCACTCCGTCCTTGCCAGGATGTACGGATGAGATGCGGCCAAGTCGCCATTTCAAGGGTGGAAGATTGTCCTCCTTAATCAGAACCATGTCACCAGTCCTGATGTCAATGCGTTGTTTGAGCCATTTGGGGCGTTGTTGTAACCGAGCCAGGAATTCATTTGACCATCTCCTCCAGAAATGCTGTGACAACTGTTGGATGAGCTGCCACCGGGAGAGACGGTTGACTCGTTCAGATGTAAGATCAGCTTCTGGAATTGCCAATAGAGCGTCACCAATGAGGAAATGCCCGGGAGTGAGTGCTGAGAGTTCATTTGGATCTGAAGACATCGGCGTCAAAGGTCGGGAGTTGAGAGCGGCTTCAATTTGCGTCATGATTGTTGTCAATTCCTCAAAGTTGAGCCTGGCCGTCCCAGTGATCCGATGCAGGTGGTATTTTACAGACTTCACGCCCGCCTCCCAAAGTCCGCCAAAATGTGGAGCTCCGGGTGGGTTGAAGTGCCATGAGATCCCGTTTTGGGTTGAATGGTTGACCACTGCATCTTTGTGGGCAGGTGTCTGAATGAACTCCAAAAACTCCCTCATTTCTCGAGCTGCCCCGACGAAGTTGGTTCCACAGTCACTGTGGATGTCTTTGCAGAGACCTCGTCTGGACACAAACCTCTTTAGAGCTGCAAGGAAAGCCTCAGTTGACATGGAACTGACGACCTCCAGATGAATCGCTCTGGTACTAAAACAAACAAAAATGGCAAGGTAAGCTTTGTATGAGACCTTACTACGTTTTGGGATGGCCTTCACGGTGAATGGTCCAGCGTAGTCCACTCCACATGTAAGGAAGGGACGAGTTGGGGTAATTCGTGACCGTGGTAGTTCACCCATGGGTTGTTGAATAATTCTTGCTTTATGTCTGGTACATATGACGCATTTGTTAACTTCGTGACGGATTGCGTCTTTCGCTCTGATGATCCAAAACTTTTTCTGGATTGAGGAAAGGACAAGTTGAGGTCCGCCGTGAAGAGTCCGTTCATGCTCATGTCTGATGATGAGCTGAGTCAGTTTATGGTGTCGAGGTAAAACAATTGGTTGACGTTGTCCTTCCGACAACGAACATTGTCCAAGTCGACCGCCAACTCTGAGGACTTTTTGTGCGTCCAGGAATGGATTGAGAGACAGTAGCTTGTGTGCTCGGCTGTAGCTGTGTCTTTTTCTTCAAATGATGAATTTCTGTACTAAACTCATCAGCTTGTGCATGTTTGACCCAAAAAATTAGAGAATCTTCTAATTCACATACCTTTAGTGGACCCTTAATAATTCCAAGTGAATTGTCAACATTACCGTGTTTCTGAATTTGAACTCTGGTTTTGCAGTTGTGGATGAAGCGACGAATCCATGCTGTTGTGTATTTTAATTTTCTTAAAGATGAGGAGTTTTGAAGAAGGGGTGTCTTGATACATGTTGTAGCTACTGCTGCCATAACTTTTCTTTCTTCTTGTTCAATGAGAAGTAGATCTTGATTTGACTTGCTCCAGCCCTCCTTGTAATTTCCATCTTTGAGCCACTTCGGTCCTGTCCACCACAAATGATGAGTCTTGAGTTCATCTGGGCTGATGCCTCTGGATGCACAATCCGCCGGGTTGTCAATGCCTTTCACATGGCCCCAGATAAGGGGAAGTCCATCTTGAACTTCTGTCACACGGTTGGCCACAAAGGCCTTCCATCTTGATGGTTCTCCATGAAGCCAGTCCAGCACTATTGTAGAATCAGTCCAGGCGTACATTTTTGAAGCTTGAACCTTCAATGCTGTTGTGGTGTTCTTCATTAATTTGGAGAGTAATACGGCTCCACACAATTCTAGTCTCGGAACAGAAATTGTCTTGGATGGGGCAACCCGAGTTTTTGATGAAATCAATGTGATTATGGGTTGACCGTTTTCTTGAGTAGCACGACAGTACACGACTGCCGAGTACGCCAGTTCTGAGGCATCTGAGAATCCATGCAGAGTCATTTCTTTTGCATCGTCCAAATTCATGTTTCTGTTTATTTTAATTTCTTCGATAATCGGTAGTTGATCCCTGAACATTGTCCATTCTTGTCGAATAGAAGTTGGAAGAGAATCATCCCAACCAACTCCAGTTTTCCATAGCTGCTGAAATAGAACCTTTGCTTTTATGATTATAGGAGCGAGCCAGCCCAATGGGTCGAAAGTCTTTGACATTTCAGATAATAACATTCGTTTAGTTATTATCACTCCTGGGTTGAGATGTGGAAGGTTCACCTTGAATGTAAATCCATCAAGTCCAGCATTGTAATGCAGCCCCAAAGTCTTGACAAGTTCTTCCTTATCTAGGCTGATGGGTAGTTGAGTCTCTCTGAACTCAGTTGGTAATGCTGCGAGTAAATCTGGATGATTAGAAGTCCATTTGCGTAGTGTGAATTTGCATCTCTCTGTAATCTTGAGGAGTTGTCTTTGGATTTCAAGGGCTTCTGCTATAGTTGATGCACCTGACATAAGGTCATCAACGTAAAAATCTTCTTTTATTACCTCAGCTGCTAATGGAAATGAATATTCTTCATCGGATGCCAACTGATGTAGAGCTCTGGTCGCATGGAAAGGTGCAGATGCTGTCCCATAGGTAACAGTAAGGAGTCTGTAATCCTTAATGCTCTGCTTAGGGTCCCTCCGCCACAATATACGTTGCCAGTCTGTTTCAGATGGGTTGATGAGAATTTGGCGATACATTTTCGCTATATCTGCCGTGAAGACAATGTTGTGGGTCCGAAAACGAATCAAAATGCTGATGAGATTGTCCTGTATTGTAGGACCTACCATCAATTCTTCATTTAATGACTTTCTTGATGATGTTTTGGACGACGCGTCGAATACCACCCGGAACTTCGTTGTTGTGCTTGAATCCTTCAAGACAAAATGATGCGGAATATAATTTGGGATGACTTGAGTTGATACGGATCCTGTATGATGAGGATCGCCAGTACCAATTTGCCCCACAATTTCTTCCATGTGTCCCAGCTTGAGATATTCGTCCATAAATGCCACATACTCTTGACGGTACTGTGGCTGATTTTGTAATCTTTTCTCCAAGGATAGAAGACGACGAACTGCAATGTCTCGACTTTCCCCCAGGAGTGGTTTTTCTTTCTTGAATGGAAATGACACGACGAATCTTCCATCGGCATTCCGCTTTGTGGTCTGAGTGAAGTGTTGTTCACACAGCTGCTCTTCTTTGGTGAAGACACGAGTTGTTGGAACAGATTCCAGTTCCCAAAATTGTTGTAGTCGTTGGTCCAAGGTAAGGTCACAATGATGCACCATTTGTTTGGACACTTCAAAATTGACGTTGCCAGCAATGAGCCAACCCAACTTTGAATGAATTCCTATCGGTGTACCCGCAGGCCCGATTTTCTTGCAATGCCCCAGCAAATCCCAGAAAATGTCTGAACCAAGTAGCAAGTCTACCCTGGCTGGCATGTTGTACTCTGGATCGGCCAGTTGAAGTCCATGAAGATGAGACCAAGTGTCCGTCTTGAACTTCTGGCTTGGGAGGTGAGTCGTCAACTTAGGCAGCACCATCACGTTGAGTGTAAATGACTCGTTCCCTTTGGTTGTGAAATGTGGCTGGAAAGTTATGTTGCTTGATGACTTAACTTTCCCAGCATTGCATAGTGCCAACCCTGTAACGTCGGCGGATGTCTTGATTTGCCCCAGTCCTAGTCTTTTGATACACGACTCGGAGATGAAGCTGGCTGTTGCTCCTCCGTCCAAAAAGGCACGACAGAGCTGTGGTTTGTTTTGCCCATCCATGATTTTCACCAATGCTGTAGCCAACATACTTTGAGTTCCGTCTTGCTGGGAATGGTATGTGACTATGTTGGATGATGAGTCAGTGGAAGGCTGATTTGGTGCACTTGGGGTAATGTGAAGGAGTGTATTATGCTTCTGCTTGCATGCCTTACAAGTCCAGGTGCTCTTACAATTTGATACTTGATGATCGGAACGAAGACAGTTGAAGCAGAGTGTATTTTTCCTCGCCTCATCTCGTCGTTGTTGTCCGGTCATTGCTATGAATTGTGAACATTTATAAATCGGGTGTTCACCAGCACAAATTTGACATGTGGACTGGTGCACATGATGGGCCAACAATTTCTTCGGTTTGTGCTCCGGATGTTGCTTCTCATGTGATTTCGACTTACACGATGCTCCTGCAGCCAACGCCCTCGAACGCTGCTCCAGAAATTCGAATAACGCCTTGAGTTCTGGTACACGTGTGTCCCGGAGTGACAATTCCCACGCTTGTCGTGTTGCCTTGTCCACTCTCTGAAGGATGCGAAATACCAAAATTGCGTCTCGATGGTTGTTGATGTTCAATATTGCTTCTAATGATCTCAAACATTCGTTACTGACGTCAACCAGCGATCTAATTCCAGCTGCCGAGTCTTGACTGATTGCTTGTTGACCAATAAATCTGCCCAAAATGGAGAATATGAGTTCCCTGTCATTCTGGTATCGGTCTTGAAGTGTTTGCCAAGCTGGTCTGTAATTTGCGTCGGTGGGTGGGAGAGACTTCAGTAGATTTGCAGCATCACCAGTCAATGTTGATTTGAGATACGTTAATTTTTGGGCATCCGACAATTTTGTATTGTTGTGGACTGTAGCGGTGAATAAATCTTTGAATGTTGTCCACTCACTCAGGTCCCCGTTGAATGTCGGAAGTTCAATTCTTGGTAGACGAATCTCTGGAGTTGCTGTTGAATGCGCTGAATTTGTTGAATTTGTTTGAGTACTGCTGTTGCTGGTCTGTATGGCAAGGAATTCACATTCCAACTGATCCACATTTTCCATCAAATCAATGAAATCCAATTCGTACTGTTCAGGATTTGCCGGGAAGCAGACCAATATCTTGTCATGTGTTTCGACCAACGCACTTCTTAGGTTCACGACTTGAGTAATTGACTGTGCGATTTCAATCTGACTCAAAGGTGATGTTGCGTGACGGAGGATTCGATTCTTGTACATAATCACCGTAGTAAGCTGCCTCTCTCGTTCCATCTGTGCCTTCTCAAGGTTGGTAGGAGCCATGGTATAATTGAGTACGATGGGGTAACCTGAGAAATCTTGAACAATCACACAAAACTAAATATTCTCACGGGGGTTTTACTGATATTGTATCAGGTTCTGAAGGACCATGTAGAATCTTGACAAGCTATCGTGTGGCTTGTTCGTGTTATTCAGTAGTTGTGATTATTTGGCATGGAATTCTGTCTAAACTGAGAAAATTGGAATAGCTAGCTAACTCAAATGCATTAGAAAATAATACGAGCGGAGTTGAGTCAACAGAGGTTACAATGCTATTACGTATATTTATTTAACAGTAAAGACAAATGGGCAGGAGAGTCTTACGGAGAGAGACTTTACTCGTGAAAAGTTAGGAAAGGAATCGTCTGAAGGAGAGAAAAGTCGGGGTATTTATCTCCTCAAAAACATGAATATAGTTATTGATTACAATGAGTAGTACACATATAATAAAATGAGCATTGCATTCCAGGTTGTCTTGTTGAACCTAAGTAAATGACCTTTACACATACACGTGCACAAATGAATAATGATAAAATAAGACAAATCTTATGTGGTACACGCACCACTGCACAACCCCTGGATTACAATTGTACAGTATGCATGGCACATTTCTCATGGCATAAGCTCAGTGACGACCAGAGGTCATCACGGAGTTTATTACATGATCCATGCGACTTAAAATGAACGTCTGAACGTTGGAATTTCCTAATTAACTTTGCGGCATAAATTAATGGAAAATTACTAAAATCAGAAACTGAACACATACTTTCAAAAACATTGACCAACTAAAAAAAATACAAATATTTTCCCCAAGGGGAAAATGGCAATACGCCTTGATTTTCAGCCATCCCTTACGATGCAAAATATATCAAAAAATGTGTGGATATTTTTTGTGGAAACACCCTGTACTCTCACCATACTTTCTCCAGCTAAGAGTTAGTCTTGGTTGAGTTCTCTGGAGACGGTATAGGTAGTGTGAGCTGAGTATAATCGAAAATGTAAGGTCAATTCAATCCGTTTGGCATGATGCCGTTGGCCTAGCCTATATATAGCATGGGCTGATCTGGTCTGGCTTGGTCTGGTCTGCCTCATCTTGGAATGTTCAAATGCTCTAGAGACGACAGGAAAAGGAGTTATTGTAGAGGTGATCTATCTTGAAAGTGATTTGTGAGAAATATCTTTCAGTCTTCTTCCTAACTTTTCCAGTTATACGTAGGACGTATCCTTCCTAAAGACGAATTTCTCCTTCAGAAGTGTCCCAGTCCAAAACTGTCACTATAAAGGAAAAGGAACGTAGTACTGAAACAAAACGACGGACGGACGGACGCGGACGCGATGGGTAGCATGTGTGATCGTGTTGGACTACATATTCCGATTTCTTAAAAAAAATTGCACATACGTACGTATGTAGTATGTAGTGCGTGCTAAAAAATCGATTCACTAAATCACTCCAATGAATATAATCTGATTTAAGTTGAAAGGACGACTTGTATGAATAAATTATGTTATCATACATTTGGGACTGGGACGTAAGACAAGACGGGTAGGGCGGACTCGGGCTCGTCTTGCTAGCTGGCCAATTCACAACCAACACAAGTATTTGCGACAAGGGAGCATTTTTAACTGTTTCACAATTTATTCAAGTACAGTTAAGGTAATAAAAAGTCACAATACTAAATCCTTTAAATTCTAATACAGTTTATCCTTCAAGTCTTTAGAATTCTTTCGATTTAGCCACCTTGAAATTGTAGTAATTGACTTACAATAAAAATCTTAATCCTTGTGCGGTTTCGTGCAATTTCAACAACTTCGGACATTTCACAAAATTTCAATCCGACAGATTGCATTAAATATTAAATAATAACGCTGAATTAAATTTTGCATTAATTCATTGATTTAAACACCCAAAACTAGTTAATCCGAATATACACGTGCATAAATGCAATGATTGACTGATGAGTAAACGCCGATGCGACAGGAATAAAATTTGAATTCCGAAAATATCCGGAAAATATTCCGGAATTTTTGAAAATCGATTTTATCGAAATAGAATACAAAATTCGTGTAACAAACTTGATCAAACTATAACCCGAATTCAAGAGAAATTCCGGGAAAGCAATTCTTGGTATACAGTGGAATTCGAAAGTATGTACGTATGTTCTTTTTATAGCACCGATATGGGATTACCAAAAGATCCTGGATGATGCAATGGTGTTGAGATATAATGAAGGTGTTGAGAGTAGTTTATGTGTGAACCGGTGGGAGTGTATTCAATGAAGAGGTACTTGGACCCCAATGAGTTACCGCTTAAGGGTCGCCGGCATTTTGAGAGAGTGAAAGCACAGCACTCGCACTTACATTACACAGTACTACTACTATGGAGTTTTAAGGAAACCACTACTGGGAAAAAAACCTAAACCTTAACCGTTTCTTCTCTGTTATTTTCTTCAAAAGGAAAAACCTGAGAAACTTTGGTCGGGTAAGAAAAGAAGATGTTTCAAGTGTCGGAAATCGCCATTGTAGGACCCCATTAGATGTGAAATACTGATTGCGGTCCTTTCTCAAGTACTTTTACCATAAATTTACTTTTCATTGCTTCGGACCTCCACAGATCTCACGCTTTTCAATGTCTGTCTATACTCACGTTCAGTTCAGTTCAGATATTTTCTTCCAAACTCTCACATTGCATTGCATTGTGTATAAGAGAAATACGTACAGGGTGGCTCGTAACATTATACTGCCGATTTTTGACATCAAATCTTTAAAAATGTATTATAAAAAATGATTTTAAAAGTCAGGACAGGTCTATCATATGGCGTAGTGGTACAGGTATACAGATCGCTCT
>JAQGCB010000333.1:0-24199 GCA_034698835.1 Protaphorura tricampata
AAAGAAAAAAAGAAAAGCCGGGGAAAGTCTCCTTTCAGGTTGGAACCTTGCAATGGTTGAATGACATGTTTGCTTTTACTAGTATAAAATCCTTCCTATAACGAAGTTTTATCAATTTTCCACTAATTTTGTATGTAATTCGCTGCTCGTTTAATTTCGACTCACTTTTTGGCCATTTTTGTGTGATACAGCTACACTACCATAAAAATATAATCATGATTTTAATTTTAAGTTAAGTACAATGAAATCTGAACGATGTGATCGGTAATATCAAACGTCAGGCTATATCTTTGCCAAGACTTATAATTAGCGTGAACACCCCTGTCGTGAAACCAGTGGCCGCTGGCGACAGGTTTCACTGTCGCATTCTAACACCTTTAATGTGGTACTAACAAAAACTAAATAGTTTGGCTTGAAATTTGTATACTTTTCAAGCCTCGGCAGCATGTACTCCATTGATGAAATCACAGAGCTTGGACTGCAAATAACAAATCGGTATGGTTTTGACTAGTGTTTTTAAACTAACAATTTAGCTCGTTACTGTCAAATCTCTGCCGCAGTAGCTGTACAATTCCAAAATGAGAATTTTCTGCATATTTCCCCTTTAGATTTTTCACTCGAAAACGAGACGAAAGCAAAGAACGTATGAAATCAGCACGAACTCCTGAACCGGATGAAGATCGAAATAAATTGAGTGTTGGAAAGGCCGGAGTTCGACTTTCCCAGGCAAGTTCGATATGTTAGGAATGTACTGCATGTACAAATACCCCAAAATGCAAAATGTACTCTATGTAGATTCCAAGCGTACATATATTTTGTGTCCATATATAATTATTCCCTTAATATATTTTACTGAACAGAGTAATCAGAAAATCGTACCACCAGCTGTACCCGAGAGAATGGGGAAAGGATCTCCGATGAATCAGCACAAAGGTCTTTTGAGTCAACTGAGCGCTGAGGAAGAAGATGAAGCAGATTTGTTTGACACAGAATGTCTTAAATTAATCAACGAATATTTCTACGGTGTCCGCATTTTCCCGGGTCAAGATCCCAGTCATGTTTATGTCGGCTGGGTGACCACCCAGTACCATTTTCACAGCACAGCTTTCACGCAAGCCAAAGTCCGGAGAGTTACGATAGCCGGAATTGATGAATTTGATACAGAAGTTGAAAAGTATGTCCCTGAGTATATATACGTACTTAATTGAACAATTTTCTAGGATAGAATTTTATGTTCTGACTTTGTTCAACAGCATTGATAGAAACAGTTGTTACATGGCGGCTGCTGATGTGTTATACAGTCAAGTCAATCAGGACTCTTCCGGAAAAGGAACACAGGGAATGTTTATCGGTTGTTTTGTGGACACGTCCACTGGAACTATCCGATTTGAGTGTGAGGGGAAACCGACCAAGATAACATATAAGGTAGAAGTCATTTCATATTTGTGTGGATGAAAATCTTGATTATTGAAATTCATTATGCTTTTCTTTTAAGATGGAACCTGGTACCAAACTTTTCCCGGCCATTTTTGTGGAGGCTACAAGCAAAGATATACTTCAGTTTGAATTGGGTCGAACTCCTACAACGCTTCCTTTGTCAGCAGCGGTTCTCCAAAATTCTGAAAAGCATTTAGCGCCACAGGTCATTAATAAGACGATTTATTTTTGACATACACATGCAAGTCAATTTCCAATAATTATAATATTATATAATCCCAGTTTCCTCCAAGGCTGAAGCTTCAATGGTTACGACCTCACCAGTGGGCTCGCGTTCCAAACTCTTACTTGAAAGTTCATGCGCTCAAACTTTCTGAACTGCGCGGTTGGAGTACGCTCTGTGATGACGCCGTTTCAATGTTGGCTCTTCACATACCAGAAGAAGATCGTTGCATTGATATTTTAGAACTTATCGAGATGGACAAACTTCTGAGGTTTTTTGATAATTAAGATATACAAAATTTTGATGGGGTGTGAGTGTGCTCTGTACCGATTGGAATTTTAAAAATGTAAACCATTGTATAATTTTGTTCTAGTTTTCACTATCACACACTCACCTTGTACGCTGCCCTTTGCTATCAATCCAATTATCGGGCAGCTCACACACTTTGTGCTTATGTGGATCAAAAACAATTACTGTACGCGATTCAGGCGGAATACATGTCTGGACCATTACGTCGTGGATTTTATGATATTCTCATTGCACTTCATTTAGAATCATTTGCAACAACAATGTAAATTACAAATATATTTTTACTACAAATTCATACTGGAACAGGAAGCAAGCGAGAAATTCATCAAAATTTTCTGAAATATGTGTAGGGATGTGTGCAAAAATGAATTTATCATACCGTTGACATCTGAACTGAAGGAATTGTATGAAGACGAAGCCATGCGTCACAGTATTCGCTCATTTAAAACTTTGTCAATTGTTCCACAAATGAAAATGACGGAAATTGAGTCAGTATATTTTTTTATTTGTAAGAATTTTAAGAGGAGAATTTGTTGGTAATATTCATTATCTTCCAATTTAGTGATAAAGTTGAGAATATGAAGGATTTGAGTAGTCCATTCTTTCCCCTGGAAGTTGTCCGGGATTTTGCAATGGAAGCACTTTGTGAAGCTGTCAAAATTAATCAAGTTCACAATAGAGACCCAATTGGTGGAAGCAATGAAAATCTTTTCGTGTAAGAATAAAATGTTCAAAATTGTTCATGTAAGACTCCAAACGAAAGGTTAGGACACTTCGGCTAATTTGAAATACTATACAGGCCATTGTTGAAACTAATGGACAAATTACTCCTGATTGGCACTATGCAAGATGAGGATCTGGAGAGGTTACTAATTTTGATTGACCCCGGGACATGGGATCCCGAGAAAACTAGAGGTAATATTTCTTTGGATTTTCGTAATTATTGCGTTTTGGAACAATTTAATTGTACTTTTTCTTATTCTGCTTAGCCGAATATTTTACGTTTCAACGATTTCCTACTGAGCAAGATGAGGAAGACCACAGAAAAGGACTTTTACAAATGGATGATTTGGCCGAAGGAGTAAAACTTCAACTGTGCTGTATTATCCATCATTTAAATGACATTCAACTGCGTCATCGCGTGGAAGCCATTGTCGCTTTTTGTCACGATTATGTCGGCGAAATCCAAGCGGTACAGCTGAAAATGGCAGAAATCCTGTTAACTTTGCTATAAATCAATATTTGTGTTTTTCACAGGATCAATTGAGAAGATACATTGAAATTAAGCAGTCTGATTTACCTTCCGCCATTGCTGCTAAGAAAACAAAGGAATTTCGATGTCCTCCAGTGGAACAAGTACATCAACGAAATTAGATTTGACCATTAATCCTCATGTAATGACTATCTTATCAATTTGATATAAATCTATTAGATGAACGCGATTCTCGGGTTCAAAAATTTAGAAGAAGAGGAAAAAGAAAATTGTCCTTGCGGGGAAGACATGAGAGGTACTTTGACGGATTTTCATGGCGCACTTATGGAAAAATTATCTCTGGAACAACTTATCGCGGAAGCTGGTGAAGGGGTAGGTTAATTTATTCGAATAATTTTAAATGCTGGTATTTGGATGATTGCATAAATGATTTCATAGGAGGAGGGCGCTGAAGAGACCAAAGTGAGTTTGATAACCAAGGTAGTTAATATGCTGAATATAGTGAAAAAATTGGAACCGCCAGGAGAACCAGTAGAAGAAGAGCCTGAGAAAGAAAAACTTCCTGAAGGTTAATTTTGAAGTCTATGTATTAATTATGCAATAATTGTAGAGGTTGACTATTTTAGATCATCTTTTCTTCTCACAGAAATATTCCGAAAAGTTTTAACCAAAACTATAGTACACTGGGCGGAAAAGTCTCAGTTTGAGACACCACAGCTAGTAAGGGAAATGTTCAGGTAATTTACATGAAACTGAGAATATTTTCAAAAACTTAATTAAGTTAACATCATAATTGTTTTGAAAATTTTCAGTTTACTCCTTCGACAGTACAACACTGTTGGAGAACTAATTCGAGGACTAGAGAAGACTTATGTATTTAACTGTAACACAACCAAATACGTAAATAACATGTGGATTGGATTAGGAAGAATTAGGGCCTTGCTCCCAGTTCAAATGTCACAAGAAGAAGAGGGTCTTATGAGAACTTTACTTTGGTGAGTTTAATTTGACACGCCATCTAATAATAAGTGAACTGGAAACTATTGAGTATTGAGTAGAAGCTGTTTCATAGTACCATTGGCGTTCATTCGCCATCTTGGATTTTAATAAATTTTTGACAAATTATTCCGGCGCCCTCTGAAATACGCCCGTGATCATTGCTTTAATATTTTTAAATTAAAATCTCTCGAATTTAGGGAACTGGTGAACAACCACGTATTCTTCCAGCATCCAGATCTTATTCGAATTCTTCGACTACATGAGAACGTCATGGCTTTAATGATGAACACATTGGGAAGGGCCCAAGCTCAATCAGACGCTCAATCACAGAGCCAACCCAGTTCACCAGGCCAAGAAGGAGAGCAGTCGCCGAAAGATAACAATGTAATATTTTCCCCTAAAGTAATTTCACCAAGAGTACAAAGTAAATTAAATTCTGCTGATAATATTGTCAGGATTCGTCAAATGGAATGGTGGTAGGGTGTTGCAGATTTCTGTGCTACTTCTGTCGTACTTCTCGACAAAATCAGAAGGCTATGTTTGAGCACTTGGGATTCCTTTTAGAGCACAGCAATATTTTGCTCGCAAGACCTTCGTTGCGAGGAAGTACACCATTGGATGTTGCATATTCTTCCCTCATGGATAACACCGAACTGGCTTTAGCTCTTAGGTTCGAAATTTTGTAAATATTTACCGGCAGTATGTATTATCACGACAATCTATATTATAAAAGCTGTGGTATCTTTGCAGGGAACATTTGCTAGAGAAAATCGCTGTCTATCTTTCTCGTTGTGGTCTTCAATCAAATACTGAGCTTGTAGCAAAAGGGTACCCAGACTTGGGTTGGGATCCCGTCGAGGGTGAACGATACCTGGATTTCCTTCGATTTTGTGTTTGGGTTGGTGGTGAAAGTGTGGAAGAAAATGCCAATTTAGTCATTCGTTTACTCATTCGTCGGCCAGAGTGTCTTGGACCAGCTTTGAGGGGTGAAGGTGAAGGACTCCTTCGGGCCATTATTGATGGAAACAAAATGTCGGACAGAATAGCGAATCAAAGGAATTCTCAGACAGAGGCCGATAGTGGAATGATCGGAAACTTTGATCATCCGTTGCCCCGTGGGGACGATGACGAGGATTACATTGATACAGGCGCCGCCATTTTGAGCTTCTATTGCACTTTGGTTGACTTGCTCGGTCGTTGTGCACCTGACTCGTCAGTCATTGCTCAAGTATGATTTGATAATTTTATTCGATCTTCTGCCTGGTTCATTTTTAAATTTGGTTAATCGAAAATTGTCTATAGGGTAAAAACGAATCCTTGAGGGCTAGAGCTATCTTAAGGTCCTTAGTCCCTCTCGAAGATCTCCGAGGTGCTCTTAGCATTCGTTTCAGTCTTCAAAGCATGACACCAGTTAATGAGGGACCAAAGAGTGACATGCCACCAGGTGAGTGATTCAATTAGGGTACCAAACTAAAATTCCACTCATTAAGGAATAAACGTTTTATTTTTATTTTAATAATCTAAAGTTTTTATCTCCATAATTAGGCCTTGTTCCGAACCACAAGCAGAGCATTGTCTTATTTTTGGAAAGAGTTTACGGAATAGAAGAACGAGAATTATTCTTCAAAATATTGGAAGATGCATTCTTACCAGACCTAAGGGCAGCCACAATGTTGGATAGGCATGACGGCGGAGATTCTGATATGGGTTTGGCCTTGAACCGCTACATTGGAAACTCAATATTGCCCTTATTGATCTCTCACTCCAGATTCTACGCAGAGGCTGATAATTATATTAGTCTCTTGGATGCGACACTGCATACCGTGTATCGTCTCTCAAAAATTAAGATGCTCACGAAAGGTCAGCGGGAGGCAGTCTCAGATTTCCTTGTAGCTTTGACAAGGTAATTGCTGGAAAAGTCACTCAGAAATAAACGTGCATGTACCATTTTCATTGAATTTGTCCATTTAATTTAGGGAAATGCAACCAAATTTACTGCTCAAGCTTCTGCGGAAACTCACTGTCGATGTCTCAAATCTGTCCGAGTATACTACTGTTGCTCTCAGGGTAATTTGTCAATATTTTAGCTTAGAAATTATAATTTATGACAACACCCTGATTTAATTATTTGCAGCTCTTAACGTTGCACTACGATCGATGTGGACGATACTACGGCTCAACTTCTGGACAAGGGGCATACGGTGTGGCGAGCGAGGAAGAAAAGCGACTCACAATGATGTTGTTCAGAAATATATTCGATTCACTATCCAAAATGGTTTGTTCATTATCAATTAAGGCTGGAATATCGGTGTCCGATGACAAATTGAAAGAGCGTCCGTGTGAACTTTTATTTAGGAATACGATCCTGAGTTATTCGGAAAGGCTTTACCCTGTCTTACTGCAATTGGTTGTGCCTTACCACCAGATTACAGTTTACCTCCAGGATTGGACGAGGAATTCGGCAAGAATGCTGGTTGTGATTCCGGTGGACCTTACAATCCTCAGCCGATTGAGACACACAGGTGGGTGATACGATTAGTACTAATGGACTATAAGTGTTCGGAATAAATGTGCTTAACACCAATGTCGGCACTCTTTGGGATACCATCGTCATCGCTAGCGCACTTGAGAAAAAACTTCACGGACTTCGAGAAAAAAAAGATGCATGAGCATGTTGCAATTGAATTCTTGTAATTACCAAATTTATTTTTTTCCAGTGTTCAAATTTCATCAGACTTAAACACCCTGGTTCAAAAGTTCTCGGAACATCATCATGATGCTTGGGCGAGTCGAAAGTTTGAGAATGGATGGCAGTACGGGGAACAATATTCTTATCAAGACAAAATTCATCCTCGCGTCAAACCTTACAACATTTTGACAGAATATGTAAATAGTCAAAATCAAATTAACACTGACAAAGATGCAGTCTTAACTTACTTCCAATTTCCGGAGATTTCCCTAAATGAACACTAATGTTGTTTGCATAGGAAAAAGAGCGTTACAAAGAGCCAATCAGGGATTCATTGAAGGGACTTCTGGCCCTGAACTGGGTCATCGAGCATGGTGATTCTGACAGGGATACCCTGAGCCGAAGTAATGCCAGACGTCCTTCGAAAGCAAGCGTGGTTAGTGAAAATATTAGAAATAAAATTCGAAACGCCTTGAAATACTTGCGATTCACATGCTAAACTGAATTCTTTTGCACTACTCGTATTTCAGGGTCCAGAGAAAGGAGGGTCACCACACAACTATCATCCCAATCCTGTCGACATGACCAATTTGACATTGAGTAGGGAAATGCAAAACATGGCTGAAAGGTTGGCCGAAAATGCTCATGACATTTGGGCTAAGAAGAAAAAGGAAGAAATCGATGCGTCGGGTGAGTTGGAATCAGCAAATGTGAATCTTTTGAAACCTGAAAAGTGTATTGGTTCTTCCCAAAAACCTTCAGTTAAAACCTTATTGAGACCTGACTTTTGTAATTTTCCTTCCGATTTTAGGTGGAAGTCCACACCCTCAATTAGTCCCGTACGATTTGTTAACTGACAAAGAAAAGAAAAAAGATAGGGAAAGATGTCAGGAGCTTCTGAAGTATATTCAATACCAAGGGTACAATATGCATCGAATCGCTAAAACTGCCCCTGTTGAAGAAGACCAAACGGGTTTATCTGGTGGAGGTGCAGTGGAGCGTCGTTTCGCTTACAGTTTGTTGGAAAAATTGCTCACATATTTAGACATTGCTTCAGTGAATATGAAAATGCACAAACCATCTTCATCCTGTAGTCGTCGGAGCAGTTTTAAAAATACATCTCGTGATGTCAAATTTTTCTCAAAAGTAGAGATTTTCTGAAAATTCCGAACCTTTCTTTTCTGAAGTGTATATTTAATATTTTTTTTTGCGTTTTCGTATTAGGTGGTACTTCCATTGATGGAAAAATACTTTACGACACACAAAGGCTATTTTATGGCTGTAGCTACGGCTCTGAGTTCGAGTGGAGCTGCTTCATTACGTGAGAAGGAAATGGTCGGAAGGTATTGGTTTTCAGAAATTTATAGTCCATGATGAAAATCCCAAAAGTATTTCTGAAATGTCCTGCAGCCAATATTCGGAATTCGATACTGCGTTTTGCCGATACATTAATTTTTTTGCTGTTCTGTCTAGTCTGTTCTGCCGAATGGGATCTCTCCTACGTTCCAAGTTTTCGGCGTTCGGAAGTGAGGTCAAAATTACGGTGACATGTCTCCAGGTGTTAATTAAAGCTTTTGATGCGAGGTACACAAACATAATTCTCGATTTAAAATAATTTACTGGGAAAGAATGAATTGATATTCCAAATTGTGATTTTCCGTGTAGGTCCATCGTAAAAAGTTCACCCGAATTCATTCGAACATCTATGTTGGCATTCTTCAATAGTTGTGCAGAAGATTTAGGTCATACTATTAGTAACTTAACCGAAGGCAAATATCCTCATCTCAGAGGAACACATTTGAAGACGTAATTTGATAATTTTTGGCAAAGTATTATTCTCTTATCATTCATTTATATTTTATGACGATTTTAGGTCCACTTCCTTGAATTACATTCATACCGTCGTCCTTCCTGTCCTTACTTCAATGTTTGATCATTTGGCAGCCTATGAATTTGGAAGTGAAATTTTGAGTACGTGTTTATTCATATACGCATACGTAATTTAGGACAACAACTAGGATAACATTAAATTGTGACTATCATTGTAGTGGACGACCTACAAATTGCTTGTTATCGAATGTTGTCGAGTATGTATGCATTGGGTACGGATACGACATTGTCCAAGAATCGAAAGTACATCAAGCAAGAAATTGATCGCTATCGTGCGTCCGTGGGAAGTTGTCTCGGGGCATTTGCTTCCACGTCTCCAATTGCTTATTTAGAACCATTTCAAAATAAAAACAATACTTTTTCTTTCCATCATAAACTTCAGGACGCTTCTCTTCAGTCTCAAGGTGAAAATGCATAATTTATAAAAAAACTTCCTGGTTTGGAGTGTTCTGATTTCCGATTTCTATGTCCAGATTTACTGACTCGATTGGGTGGGAATATGCCTACGCTGGACCACATGATAATGGAAGTTGAACAGTATGTGGAGTCCGGTAAAACACACGCAGAAATCCCTCATATCATCGACATAACACTGCCAATGTTGTGTTCATACCTACCATTTTGGTGGGGTCAAGGTCCAGATAATGTCACGAATGTGACCCCAGAGTAAGTATACTCGTATATCTGGATTTTCTGGATGATGTGACTGCGACTGGTAGGAAATATTTAACTTATTTTTTTATTTTGTTCAAAAGTGCCCATGTTTCCCTTGTAACAAGCGAACATATGAACCGACTTCTAAAACATGTCCTAAACTTAATTCGAACAAATATTGGAAATGAAACTGCACCTTGGATGACCAGAATTGGAACATACACACAACAAATCATTATAAATTCTTCTGACGAACTTCTCAAAGATGTATTCTTACCACTTGCTGAGAAATTACGAAAGAAAACGGAGTCGATGTTTCATAAGGAAGAGTCTTTGAAGGGATTCTTAAAATCAACAACTGAGGATACATCTCAAGTCGAAGGTCAAGTTCAAGAAGAATGGCAACTTTTAGTTAGAGACATTTACGCATTCTATCCCTTACTCATTAAATATGTTGATCTACAAAGAAACAATTGGCTCAAACATAATACGATTGAGGCTGAGCATTTGTACAATCATGTCGCTGAAATGTTCAATTTATGGTCCAAGTCACAGGTACACTACCTGCAATACTCTACAGACATACTTTACCAAGTATTACAAAATAATGTCTACCAAATTTTTGAAAAATTTATAGTTTTTCAAAAAAGAAGAAACAAACTTTATTTCTGCTCATGAGATTGACAACATGACTCTTATCATGCCGACTGCTTCTAGAAGAACTGTTATAACTGATGCTCAACAAAATCAAGCTGGTGGAAAGGTAACATTCACATAAAGAATTGAACACAAAATCGTTACAATTATATTGTTATCTCTGAATACCACAGATTAAGAAAAAGAAGAATCGGGACAAAAAGAGAGACAAAGACAAAGAGTTAGCGTCCAGTCTAATGGTTGCTTGTTTAAAGCGTCTTCTTCCAGTCGGACTCAATTTATTTGCTGGGAGAGAGCAAGAATTAGTTCAGCATTGTAAGGATAGATACCTGAAGGTCAGTAAAATCGATCTGAACAATCGATTCATAATTTTTGGCCCAAATTATAACTTAAAAATCGAAACTAGTATTAACAAATAAGAAAATTCTTTTATCGTAGAAAATGGTGGACACGGAGATAGTAGAATTTGCTATGACTCAACTGACGCTTCCCGATAAGTTTGACCCCTCAGACGCCATGTCATGGCAGCACCACTTATACTCAAAATTGGGAAGCAAGAAACCACAAGAGGGGGATGCCCAAGTTGATAAAGCAGGGGCCGTCAAGACCAAGCAACAACTTATGGATGAATTAGTAGATCGAATTGTCGCCATGGCCAAAGTTCTCTTTGGCCTTCATATGGTAAAAATTTTATTGCATTATCGCCAAAATGGCTTCTAAAGAAAAGGCTGACATGAAAACAAAATGCAAAATTGCTTTTTTCGAAATTATTTTGATCCCATTTCTCTTATTTCAATTTATGTTGCAAAACCCTTTCATATAATTTATGGCTTGAGGTCTCTTCCATTTTGATTATATTCAACAGATCGATCACCCTCAACAGCAACAAAAGGGAGCGTATAGGTCCGTCGTTTCATCACAAAGGAAAAAAGCAGTTATTCAGTGTTTTCGGCAAACTGCCGTGCATTCAATGCCAAGGTATCACCAGTTGCTTCAAAATTATTATTACTGTCTTTTTGTGTTTGCATTATTCTTTTCATTGAATTTTCTGTAGTTAACCCCATTTTTAGTATAGTGCTGTGCTTTAAAAATATAATACGGAAAGTTGACATAACATTGGCTAATGAATCGACTTTACACAATGCTTTCTAAAACTGTTCAGGTTAACATTGTTAAGAGTTTACTGAAATTGGATTACCAGTAAAAGTAACACAAGCATGGTTTTCATTTGAATTTAATCTAGGCTACTAACCGTCCAAAAGTTCGCCGGAACTGGAACCGGCTCCTTTCCGCTGCCCGTAGGAGGGCTGCCCTTGCCTGCCTAACAATGGTCCCTTTCTATACCTTGCAAAGGTAATTTTCTAATAAGATACTAACATTTAATTGAACACATGCTGCACAGCGACTGTACTGGTATCCTATGTTCGGTCTGCAGAGGGATAGCGAGTCAAGTACTAATAATAATCTGGCCGTTCTTCCAATGCATGCCTGATCCAACTATTTCTTAACAGATTCAGTAGCGAATTAACATTAACTACACTTGTATTAATTGTAAATGTGTATCAAATTGACAAACATCGAATGTAGTCGGAATCTCGTACTTGTGGTACTGGTATTCATTTCTGATTCGTCTGCAGGCATCGTGGAATCAACCTGTTTCTCCGAACTTATCGAGACGTTTGGCTCGGGGATGAAAATGTTGGACAGGAGGTCATGATAGAGCACCTCACGGTACGTTACATTAGATCTTTTAGTACCATTCTGCCGACTATCCATCCAATTTTGTTTGTCTGATAATGATATGGTCGAGGACCAATCCAATATTTGTTGGATATTTCTATTTCCTTGAATCCTTCAATTTATGCTGGCGGCTTATTGAATTTACTTTGTCTAGACATCATTCGAAGCAGCTGAATTGAAAAAGAAGGAGGCTGAAGAGGAAGAAGGGAAACCTGACCCTGTGACCCAACTCGTGACCACATTCTGTCGTGGAGCCATGACAGAGAGAAGTGGCGCTTTGCAAGAAGATGCTCTGTACATGTCATACGCAGAGGTCATGGCCAAATCTTGCGGTGAAGAAGAAGAGGAAGGGGATGATGAGGGTGGAGGCGGTGAAGAAGAAGAAGGTGGAGCTTCTATTCACGTAAGAATTTTGACAGTTTATTTTAAAAGATGACATCCCAGTAAGTTTTATTTGGGCTAATTGATCCCCAACTAACAAACTAATCCAAACAGCTTTAGACCTTCTGAGCAATATTCAAATGAATTTCAAACCACGATAATCTCATTACCCCTGGGTCAATATCCACATTGACTATTTATCGATATTTATCCGTTACTGGATGAAGTATAATACGCACACGTCTAACACTACTAACCTGGTTTTGTTAATTTGTCATTATGCAGCATCATACGGTAAGGATGATAAGAAATCATTTAATGATGTAATTAATTAAAAATACAAGTTTAAACTAATTAACTTGTAATCTAGGAACAAGAAATGGAGAAACAAAAACTACTTTTCCACCAGGCCAGATTGGCCAGTCGTGGTGTCGCTGAGATGGTGCTCCTCCATATCAGTGCTTGCAAAGGTGTAAACTCTGATATGGTCATGAAAACGCTCGAACTTGGTATCGCTACACTCAGGGGCGGAAATATTGATATCCAAATGGTAATTTTTCTCAAAATATTAGCTAATGCTGTGCATGAAGCGTTGATCAGAATCCCATTGTTCGAGTCTGCCGGAATTTTGATCGGCTCAGTATTGATATCGAAAACCCACTTCGCTGTCGAATCCTGATTTAGGATAAAACGTTCCATTGTTTAAGGATCTCACTGTAAACTTCGCCTCTTAATAAAATCTTTTAAAAATATATTATAGGGAATGTTAAATCATTTGAAAGAGAAAAAAGAAGTTGGATTTTTTACTTCAATTGCTGGGTTAATGAACTCATGTAGTGTTCTTGACTTGGACGCATTTGAGCGAAATACAAAGGCTGAGGGTCTTGGCGTGGGGTCAGAGGGCGCTGCGGGCGAGAAGAACATGCATGATGCTGTATTCACTTGTGCCCTCTTCCGGTTCATCCAATTGACTTGTGAAGGGCACAACTTGGGTAATCATCTATCATATCATATCGCTAATCGCGTTCTTCAGATTATACTGTAATCATATTCATATATCTATATATCCTACTCAACCTTTTTTTTAAATAGACTGGCAGAATTATTTGAGAACTCAAGCTGGAAATACGACGACTGTTAATGTGGTTATTTGCACTGTAGATTATCTTCTAAGGTTACAGGTAACAAAATTCGAATACGACCATCTTTGATTACCATTTGAGGAAATGTGAGTTATATAATATCAAACTGAATTTAATATTAGGAGTCCATCATGGATTTCTACTGGCATTATTCGAGCAAAGAATTAATTGATCCTGCCGGGAAAGCAAATTTCTTTAAGGCAATCGGTGTAGCTAGTCAAGTTTTCAATACACTTACTGAAGTTATTCAAGGGCCTTGCACCCAGAATCAACAAGCATTGGCTCATTCCCGGTGATTTTATTTTGTTATCAATTTAGTAAAAGAAAACGCATTCTTGTATGAATTTATCGTCAATCTTTGATGTCTTATTTCATATAGTTAAACATGTTGTATCTTTTTTAGATTATGGGATGCAGTGGGTGGATTTCTCTTTCTATTTGCTCACATGCAAGCCAAATTATCCAAGAATTCTAGCCAAGTTGATCTGTTGAAGGAATTGCTAAATCTTCAGAAAGACATGGTCATCATGATGTTATCCATGCTTGAAGGTTTTCATAATATAAACCTTGAAAAAGTCACTTGTTTTACATTAAAATTAATCCCACTTTGTGTTCGTATTCAGGTAATGTGGTGAACGGAACGATTGGAAAGCAAATGGTGGACACGCTGGTTGAGTCCGCCTCAAATGTTGAGGTAGGTCATTTTGGGTTGTGAAGTGCAAAAATTCAATAATAAGCCAAGCCCAAGGGATAATAATGCGTATTAATTAAAAAATAACTTATTTATTCGTACGCTTATCACAAACGGATAGCAAATCCTCCGATTCTTCAACACGTTTTTAAAGCTCAAAAAACTTACATCGTCGGCCATGTTTCGGGTAAAGATGAAAGCCCTGTAGTCTCTTTGTATCTATTATTTGGCATTTTATAGTACACCAGAATTATGCACAGATTCGACATTGAACTGTTTTTTTTTGCATCACTTATTTTGCACGCCGGTATGATTTAGCTTTCTAAGTTTCCCCTCTGTTGCACCATTTATTTCAGATTATTCTCCGTTACTTTGATATGTTCTTGAAATTGAAAGACCTTACCTCCTCCACAAATTTCCAGGTCAGATATCCTCACTATTGTTTTAATTTGCAATTTATTTGCTTTCCTCATGATTTTCACTATGTGTCATATCATTATGCCGTTGGATGACATTTTGACATACATTTCGTACATTTCGTATTTAGGAAATGGATGTAAACAAAGATGGTTGGATTACACCCAAAGAGTTCAAGGATAAGATGGAACAATTTAAAAACTACACAGTGTAAGTATACAAATTGACCAGTGTTCCAAACTGGTATGAAATTAAAACAATGATTTTTGCTTGCAGGGAAGAGATTAATTTCTTACTCATGTGCTGTGACACAAATCATGACGGGAAAATCGACTACATCGAATTCACAGAGAGATTCCACAATCCTGCAAAAGACATCGGTTTTAATTTGGCAGTTCTTCTCACTAATCTTTCAGAGCATATGCCGAATGAACCCAGGTAAGGTTTATTCAACAGGATATCCTGTGAATTTGGCCGGATAACGAAGGTTACTGCATTCGAGAATATCTGGTACGACTCGTACGACCAGAAATGATTGACCTTATATGATTCTCGATTCGATTTTACAGACTCGCTAGATTTTTGGAGACAGCTGGAAGTGTACTTAACTACTTTGAGCCATTCCTTGGACGAATTGAAATTATGGGTGGAAGTCATAAAATTGAACGAGTTTACTTTGAAATTAAAGAGTCCAATATTGAACAATGGGAGAAACCTCAGATTAAGGTTATTATAAACTGTGTGACGCTTTAAGAATGACGAACCCCGTCGGTTTGACTTTTGTGTCCTAGTATATGTATAGATTAACTAGCGTATTCTTTCTTCGTCAAGGATATTCTGAATTTACTGATATTACTAATTAGGAATCGAAACGAGCTTTCTTCTATTCAATTGTAACGGAAGGAGGAGACAAAGAAAAATTAGAAGCATTCGTCAACTTTTGTGAAGACGCCATTTTTGAAATGCAACACGCAAGCGGGCTAATGGTGAGCGAAGATAGTGGAGGTGGCGGAAAAGCTCGAGAGGCAGCGTATAAAATAACGTTAGATGAGGACGAAGAAAAGTAAGTTTTTTAAAGCATTTTTCTTAAATGCAACTAGAAATCTATTTCATGCCTATCAACATCAAGATAAGAAAATTGATTCCAGCTGTTGGAAATTGGAATATATGAGACAATTTCTCAGAAATTCTCATGCTACTTTACGCTTGTTTTCTAGTGTGAACCTTAGAGGATGAAATTTAGTCAACCCAGCTTTGATTTTTCCAAATAGTATCCCGAACATTTAATTAGTCTAGAATATTTTTAGTTTTTCTAACTGGTTGAAATTGTTCAGGAATGAACACAATTTTGATTTTGACAAAATTAGAGTATCTGCTGGTGCAAGACTCTATTAGAATTCCCCGACTTGAATATTTTTGTACTAGTCTATAGTCACCAATTAGTTCTAGAAGATTCTAGAGAGTGATTTGAAGAAATTGTAATTTGTCCGTGTCTTATTTTCTTTTTGCATAGAACTAATTTGTCTTGGGAAGACAGGTGAGACAATCCAATGACATTAGATTTTTACTGTTAGTTTAGTGCTTACTACTACTAACGCTTATAATACTTTTATAGTTTTAATTTGGATATTTTATACAAATACAATAAAATTCTAACCCAAATTTTCCCTTACAAACGTCTGTCTAAACCTCTAATAATATCAGTTCAGCCCGTACTCTGGATATTTCTAGAAGATACGTGAGAGCCATATTGATCTTAACAGTTTCCTAAAATGTCGACTGTGTTAAGTTCTTATCACTATGCAGTACAAAACTAAAAGTCTAAGTTACATTGACAAATGTTTTTCAAAATCTGATGTCAATGATATGTTTTCTTTCAATATTATGCATAAATGTTTGTCCTCGGATTCAGACACGATATATTGAAATACATTTTCAGAGGGAACCTTGTGAAACAAACGATGTCATCATTCAGAGAAAACATGCGTAATTTCTTCACCATGATGTCCCCCACAAATATCAAACGTAAACTTCGAGAATTTCAACAAATGACACCGCTGGAGCTAATTATCGGTTTCTTCAAGCTCTTATTATACAGTTTTTACTACAGTGGTAGCTCCATTGTTCACCTTATAAAGTATGTTTAACTTCAATTGCATCAAGTAAGATTATGGATTCGTGAAATAAACTAAACACACAAAATTCCTACAGGTACCTTGTGAAATCCCTAATTAACCTTATGCGAGGCCCTGCCCCTGAAAAAGTAGAAGAGGAAGTAGTTGACGATGGCGCCTACACCACCACAAGTGTCAGTGAACCAAAATAATTACAACAGACTTGCTGGACATTTTAGATATAATGTCCGGTGGTTTTAATGGCTAAAATTTATTTTGTTTTAGGCCGCATTGCCAGCTGGTCCGGGACCGACGGCCGAAGAATTTGTAGATACTGGTGGACAGCTTGAAGTCTTTCGCCCTGCTCCTTATCAAGAGGGAGGGTACGGACCACGCTAAAATTCTTCAGACTTGTATTAAAAATCGGATACGTAACTTTTTAAAAGAAATTAAGTTCCTTTGTTTTTAACAGAGAGGGTGAAGCCGCGTCACCACAAACTAGTGGGGAACCTAGTCCTGGTGAAACTAGTGGTGAAGAGGGTGAGGGTGCGATGGTTGTCCGACGAAAATCAGAAGGACAAGAAGCTTTTATTGAGATTAAACTTCCAGAGAAACCCCAACCTGTGGCTCTATCAGACGCAGCAATCCAACAACAAGCCGTTATGGCAGCGTTAGACGCGGCTAAAAAATCGACCGGAACTGGTGAAGATGCATCAGCCATTTCTCAGGTAATGTCGCAAAATCTATGCATGTGTATTAATCTGCAATGCGCAATGGCACACGGTAAGGAACAATGATCCCTTCGAGTTTCATTTTGGCCAAATATTTGTGGGGATCATTGGTGATAGCTTTTAGCTTTGAAAATTTACAATAATCCTTCCCAGCGTACTGGCTCTCCGGTAAATTGATTTGACATTAGAACAATATTACTAACAATTGAATTGTTTTATAAAAACAAGCTGCGTAAATTACTGCTCAAAATGATTTTAGCAGTAATCAGGATGGTGGAATTATTAAATACGGTATTTGAACTTTATCTTTCTGTTCATTTGGTATCAATTTGGAAAATAAAAATCTGATGTGCCGAAATGAATCAAATTGTATACCTTTTTCAAACAGGTTAATTTTGGAGAGTACTTGAAACAACTGTTGAGCTTCCTTGCGAGAAATTTCTACAACCTGAAGTATGTCGCTCTGGTTTTGGCGTTCTTGATCAACTTTATGCTTCTGTTCTTTAAAGTAATCATCTAAGGTTTTAATAGTCGCTAACGCTTCTCATTCATTCACTACTACCGTTTTTATTTTTATTATACCCGTCAAATAGGCCACGTCTTTGGCAGAAGGTCTAGAGGACGATGACGAAGATGGGTCAGGGCTGATTGGAAGTGATGAGGATGATGATCTTCAAGGGTCAGGGTCAGGAAACGGTACAATTATCGACGAGGATGACGACGATGATGATCCCCTTGAATTCGTTCATATGGATGAGAAATTCTTTTACATGGCTCATGGGATTAGAATTATGGCTGTCATTCACTCCATTGTTTCACTCGCTATGCTCATCGCTTACTATCATTTGAAAGTAAATCAAATTAATTGTTTACAAATTTTCCGAAAGTTATTCTAAAATGTTAAACATCATTGACAGGTGCCACTTGCCATTTTCAAGCGTGAGAAGGAGATTGCTCGTCGGTTAGAATTTGATGGTCTATACATTGCGGAACAACCAGAGGATGATGATATAAAATCACATTGGGATAAATTGGTCATATCATCCAAATGTTTCCCAGTCAATTATTGGGATAAATTTGTGAAGAAAAAGGTTCGACAGAAGTACAGTGAGACGTACGATTTTGACTCTATCAGCAATCTCCTTGGCATGGAAAAAACTTCTTTCATGGTAATCCACTCAAAGCACTGAAAATGAAATGAAACCTTTGCTGAAGTGTGTATTGTTTCTAATAATGTACGATCGTTTTATTTTTTCAGGTTCAAGAGGAGTCAAAGGATGGTGGAATTATCCAATTGTAAGTTTCACTTACAGTATTTAACATTAGAATAGCCTCCGAAATTATTAATATCTCTAATGATTCAATTCTAATATATTTTCAGAATCACATCAATTGACTGGCGATATCAAATATGGAAATATGGAGTCACTATCACAGACAATGTAAGAATTTCTCGTTCGCAATACTTTTACGACCTGACTCTAGTGTGGTTTAGCAACAATTTGCGCAGAGTTGGTCGTAATCTCTGATCCGGGAAGAATGTTTCAGGGGAAAAAGTCAACCTTAGCCGTAATCAATATGTTATTTCTAGGTCTTCCTGTACAGTTTACTGTACTTCATTTTCTCAATCTTGGGCAACGTCAATTTCTTTTTCTTTGCGGCTCATTTGTTGGATATTGCTGTAGCGGTGCCAGCATTGAAGACAATTTTGCAATCTGTAACTCATAACGGCAAGCAGGTATAAAAACATTTCGGGCAGGTATTCTGAATACTCGATAAAAGTAGTGTATAAAAATAAATCCGAAAAATATCTCTACTAGCTCATGTTGACCGTGATGTTACTCACAATCATCGTGTACATTTACACTGTCATCGCCTTCAACTTCTTTCGAAAGTTTTATGTTCAAGAAGAGGATGATCAAGTGGATCAAAAGTGTCACGACATGCTCACAGTAAGGACAATAAAATTTAAGCCAATGGTGGATTTCTAAATCTGTTACATCTTTTTTTCCCTTGTCTAGTGCTTCGTCTTCCATTTATACAAAGGAGTACGAGCTGGTGGTGGTATCGGAGATGAAATCGAATCACCAGACGGAGACGACTACGAAGTTTACCGAATATTCTTTGACATCACATTTTTCTTCTTTGTGATTGTCATTTTGTTGGCTATCATTCAGGGTAATTTAAATATTGATGGTATATGCCGATCATTGACTAACTGTTGAATTATTCCAATTAGGTTTGATTATTGACGCTTTCGGGGAGTTGAGAGATCAGTTGGAAAGTGTGAAAGAAAACATGGAATCAAACTGTTTCATTTGTGGAATTGGGAAGGAGTATTTTGACATTGTACCGCATGGATTTGACACCCACGTGCTCAAAGAACACAACCTTGCTAATTACATGTAATAACTATAAAACATTATAATATTCAAGAGTCCTGGTAGTAAGATTTCCCCAGAAATAATGTAATGGCCATTCATATGATTCAACGTTATATTTAGGTTCTTCGTCATGCATTTGATCAATAAACCTGACACGGAGTACACAGGTCAAGAGACTTATGTGTGGAATATGTATCAGCAAAGATGTTGGGACTTCTTCCCCGTTGGGGACTGTTTCCGGAAGCAATATGAAGCTGAACTTGGCGGGAGTGGAAGCTAAAGAGTTTACGATCCTGAGTGGTTTTAACCTGATTTCCTATAATTGGGATTTTACTTAACAGTCAGTCTATTACAGTAAAAATTATAAGGCCTCACAGGATTAAGTCCACGGGCTAACAAATCTACCTATTTATACTTGTTGAACTAAATTAAATGAAACCGTCCTAAAGTGAAAATTAGTTCTTCTGTGTTTGATTTACATCTATCTTATTGGCAATACGAAAATCGTGGATGATAGAAGTGCGCCGGGTAAGGCAGTATGTATAAAACATTAGCTAGCTTTACGGGACAGCTTTTCCAGACCACCCCACAAACAAGAGAAGATTACTTGATCAATGAAAAACCCGCAAACAGAGACACGATAATTAAAGAAAACATGTGCGTTATATTGAATTGAATAGCATATCTTCACATTCACACTTTATTCAATTCAATAAAAGACGCTCAACCAGCACGAACACCCAACTTTTCTAAAACTCGTACTCCTTTCTCCTGGTATTCCTCTCGAGACATCCAGAAATCATCTTTGTCTTTCATCACATTTGCAAGAACAGCTCCGCCAATAAATACCATGTCCTTACGTCTTGGAGGATCTTCAATTTTGATTTTGAATTTCTGAAAAATTAAATTTCAGTATAAGTTTACAAAGTTTACTAATCATAAAACCTTAAACTTTACAAAAAATGTTTTAACACTACTTACAGAGAATTTATCCGTATCTCCTTTCAACACACGTTCCAAATATAACTGTTTGATCTCCCGTTCCAGTCGACTTGGAAGACCAGGATACATCGTTGATCCACCAGAGAGTACAATATGCTTATAAAGCTCTGGACGAATGTCAATGTCTCCTTGCTGGATTGTGCTGAAAACAAGCTCGGCAATTCCTGCAAATAATATAAAACAGATGTATGGCTTTCCAGCTATTTAATTTAAGTCGCGTGCCCATGTCAATATGTATCTGTATTCTCTTACCCTGTCCCTCAACATTTATTAAGTGAGGTTGGAAAAGGGCTTCTGGGGCTTCAAATCGCTCACCACCAACCTTTATGATTCGTCCGTCCGGTAACTAAAAAATTAATGACTGTTAGATTCGACTTTGAAATCTCAAACATACTAAAAATTAGCCAAAATTGAGAAAACATTACTGTATAAGTTTCAACGAGTACAGTCGTCTCCAGAGCCAATTTCTGCTCAGTCTCTAAATTGTACCCAATGTAACAAAGTTTCTCTTTCATCATTCTGACGGTTTCAAAATCTGCGGAATGATTGAAGGCATATCCTCTAAGGAGGAGCAACTGTATTGAAAATTACGAAGAAAATTTAAACATGAAGTCATATTACAAAGACAAACTAAGAAGCAGTTTTAAAAATTATCACCTTTATGAGGTAACGTGTAATATCTCGACCCGCAATGTCTAATCGTCGAGTCAGATGAGACAAAGCGTACCCATCAAATACTGGACAAATGTGTGTAACTCCATCCCCAGAGTCAACAACTACACCAGTCAGAAGTCCTTGGGCATAAAGTGTAAGAACTGCTTGGATTGCTATGTACGCCCCAGCAAACTCGTATTTTTCGAACATTACCTGTGGTAAAAATATAATACTGATTCACTATTTGCTCACGAATTATATTACGATAATACGATTAGAAATAGAATTAAGATCAGATCATTCCTAAAAAATCTCAATGATTTCTACCTACCTCTATCATTTTTTCACGATTTTTGGTTGGATTCATTGGCGGTTCCGTTAGCATCACTTTACACTCTCTCGGGTTTAGGTCCATTTTGGCTGGGCCAAATGTGAAATCCCATAAGTGTAACATGTCTTCCCAGTTCCTAAACGAAAAGGAATTGAAATGGTAAAAACGAATCGTTAAGATTATGAAAAGCTTTATAAAAACAAACTGAATCCTGTAATTATAATAACAAATATTTCTCCAATAATATGTAATTTCTAACCTCACAATTCCATTTTCCATGGGATAATTGACTTCTAACATGGATCTCAGTTTACTTGCATCATCACCAACCATTAAGTCCTGTCAAACAAAAATATGTAATTTTCTTCAAAATTTCTTACGATATAGTGTTAAAACTACAGACATGCTTTTTACTTTTACCATGCAGTGCATACACGGCAGCCGAGGGAAAGCACTGTTCTCAAGTCTGCACTTTTAAACCCAACACAAAATCATCTAAAGTTTCTAAACACAAACACTCCTACTAATAATTAATAACTAGTTGGACAACAAAATTCAAAATCAAATGCCTGATTGTTCGAAGTTCTAAAAAAGTCACATGCTCATGCAACCGTGTTTCCACAATCCACATTAAATGATAAAAAATTAAGTATTCCAACTGAACTTACAGGTATATCCTCGTCCTTTCAACATTCGTTAGCATTTTCGGATAAAATAATAAATGAAATAAAACATATATAAAGTTTGCAAAGAAATTAATTCGAAGACTTAACTTTGTGTATCCTTGCTCTCTTAAGGCTAATAATATAAGTAAAAATATCTCTTTCTTTCGTAAGCTAGTATTGAGCAGAGTAGGTCTTCAATGGAAATATTGTTCACCTTCACATGTACCAATAAAAAAAAAGCTTTGGATGTATAAAACAAGGCATTACATTTCGCACTCGGAATTAAGGGAAAGCGGTAAGAGTGATTCAATGAATATCACCGTCACTGAATTGGATATTTTACACATAAAAATTAACCACACAATCAAACGGCAAAGTAAAAGTCCCAATAAACATACACTTCTATTGTGATATTTACTTTGACATTTAATACATACGTAATGAATTGGTCAAGCTTGAGAAATATGGATGAATGATTGATTTTACCATTTTCTGACCTGTCCAACCCTGTTCATAAGATAAAATAATATTCCGGATCAATAACAAACGATTCGTAAGCTTTTAAGTCACCAAATTAACATCAAATAATTTGAGATTTCCGTCCTTATATTGTTCTCTGTCTATATTTAATCGCTAAAATTCTGTGAAAGAAATCCTTTCAGTGTGAAATATTAATAGTACAAATTAAAAGTATACATTTTGCTATTCTCCTACAAAATACCTTGACTTCGATGTCTCCGATTTTATTGGCAGCTCTGATAATAGGTCTTCCCACCATTGACGGAAAAATATGTTCCGGAAAGTTGGACCCAGCGTACCCACATTTGACGAACTACACAGAAAAATTTAAAATAAATATTTAATACATTGACGCAGTAATTTCAAGTATAATTTTAATTTTACCCAAATATTTTGTAATCGGACAAAATAAAACGAAAAATATTCTGCAAATAGCAAAACTTCTGCGTAAATACTGAAATGAATTATTAGACAATTATTCTGTACCGGGACAAAATGAAATGAGCCATGAACCAACCTCAGCATTTTTTAAGACAAAAAAATCCAAAAAATATATGAAAAAGTAAATTAAAAACGAACCCCAGTCCCATTGTCACAAACGATGACTTTTCTTCCTTGACTGTCCATCCTATTTCCTACAAATTCAGTCCAATTCTTTTTACAGCGACGGCTCTTTCAAAACTTCAACATCCACTGCTGACAGGTGACCTAGACTTGACCTTTTTCAAAATTGATTTTGATTTGTGGACCGGGTCACCGGTATTCAGAGAGATTTTTTAAAAGAATTTTTGGATGGATTTGATATTGGAAATTGGAATGATTCATTTGTGCCGGGTTGGGCAAGTTGGGCTATTCGAGCACCTCCCTTCCTGTTTTTTTGCTTGATTGTCTCTTTTC
Organism: Protaphorura tricampata; assembly: GCA_034698835.1. NCBI lineage: Eukaryota > Metazoa > Arthropoda > Collembola > Poduromorpha > Onychiuridae > Protaphorura > Protaphorura tricampata. Next base: position 23,740 of record JAQGCB010000333.1, read on the forward strand.
CTTGTCAAATAAATCAGAGCGGCTCGTAGTGGAAATCAAAGGAACCTTCTCAAGTGCTTTCCTTGTCAAAAGAGTCAAGAAAGAACCCCAAAGAGTCAAAAATTAAAAATGTAATGTAAATGTAGGTAAAAATACTGAAAAATCTGATCATGTACATGTACCATGTGGTAATTGTTTGTTAAAGAAACGAGATACCAAAATTGCAATGCCGAAATCAAAGGCAAAAAGTTATGAAAAGCTTCTGGAGAATTTACTATACTACTAACTGGTACTACACTGGAATACTGGTTTAGTGGTAATTTTGGTAATGTCGACGTGTATGGTGGCCGGTAATGGTAAATGGTAATCATTAGAACAAAAGTCCGAAACATTATATACCTAGGCAGGGATGGTAATCGGAATCGAAATTCGAATCCGAATCGGAAAAAATCGGAATTATTTCGTCAATCGGAATCGGAAT